>JADHKO010000151.1:0-79169 GCA_019925425.1 Ophiostoma pallidulum
TTTTTTGCTTGCACGCCGCCCCGTTAGATTTCATTACAGAAGGCCATAACAGTTTCGTCCCACTGGCAGGGCCCCAGTCAGGACCCATCCCCCCCCCCCCCCCCCCCCTCCTTCCCCTCTACCAGCACTTACACGGCCTCCCAGCGGTTAGCCGAGAACAAGAGATGGATAACGTGGTCGTCCATCTCAGCCTCGCTCCTGAGGTAGCTGTCTATCATTTGGCCAATGGGTGTGGTCCGGTCTATGCCCGTGGTTGTGAGTGTGGTGTTGGCAATGGAAGTGGTTTGAGGCCTTTGCTTGACAAACCTGGAAATCGTAGCATTCGAACAGCTCTCCCATTCTCAGCCAGCTTCTTTTCGAGGAGCTGCACCTGTGTCGTCTTGCCACTGCGGTCAAGGCCCTCTAGCACAATAAGTACGCCGCGGACAGGACTCGTGGAAGACCCTGAACTCGTAGAAGAGCCTGCTTGTGGTTGACTTTCTGGCATGGTCGCAATTGTAGATTCGTAAGGGGTATGGCGTTCAAAACCTGAGCGCAGTGATAAAAGTGTGTCTGATGGCAGACGGGCCACTGGGAGTGGCGCGACTCGGGAATCCCAGCTTTCACGCTGGGCGAGCCCCGCTGAGAGTCTTTAGAGAAAGAGTATGTATCACGTGTTTCCCCGCAAGGTAGCCTTACACGCCAAGAACAGACAGCATTGTTGCAACAAAGACCTGATGGTAGCGTGGCATTTTGAGGAGCAAATTCAAGAATGCGGAGTATCCGAGCCACTTGAACAATAAGAGCAATAACGCGTAAACGAAGTGACAACCCTGAAACATATCAAAGATCTGTAAACCCAAATTGCAGCGGTGCGAGTTGCGCAGCAAGAATGAACGAAAAGCCATAGCAATATCCTTTCCCAAAAAAGCAAACCCGTGAACCGAGCCCAAGTTTCTCCAACAAGACGAGGAAATAACGCTGTAAAAAAAGACGAATAGCAGGAGAACAAAAACAGAACCGACGCAACGCAATGCAGGGATCATTCATGACTATAACTCGTCATCCTTCTGACTCCCGCTTTCCCAGAGCTGGAAACTCTCGCCGGTGCCCTCCATTGGCTCCAGAAGAGCAGCGTCACACGTAGGGTCTTCCCGGCCTGTCATAATGTCATCCGCCGACTTGCTTTCCGCGAGTTTCGCGATAGCCCCTGAGACGTCGTTGCTCATCTCCGGTTGTTCGAGGGCTCTCTCTTGTTGAGCGGTAGTTTCAGTCTCAGTCCCCTCGGGTTTCTCGGGTAGGCGTTCGAAGTCGGGGGATTCCTCCGGCTCGTCAGAAGGAACAAACACGACAGAGGCTTCGTCGCAACCATCCGGGTAGTAGTCGGCAGTATTGAGTTGAGCGAGGGGATTCCGCGACTTCTCTACGGCCATGGCGTCCATCGTCTCCGACCGCGCGGAACTTGTCTGGCTGACATCGTTCGGCGGCGGGATGTTCTCCTTGTCCCGTCCTTCAGCCTTCTCGCGCCGCAGCTTCTGCTCAGACTCCTCGTCGCTGCTGATGTCTAAAACACATGTGCTGTGTTGAAGGAGATTTGTCATCTCTTGCTCAGCTGTGTCCTCGTGGATGTCGAAGAACCAAGACGACTCCATTCCGGAATCGTCCAAAAGAGCACTCAAGGACGATGCCAGAGCAGACGAAGCCATGCGGGATTCAAACGATGAGAATGTGCCCTTGAGAGCTGCATCAAGCGAAAATGGGGCCGCAGACCCAAAGCTGGAAGGGCCCGGTGGGACGCGGCTGAGGCTTGACACAACCCTCCGTTTATTGGTCAAGATGCCAGCGCGCCGAGGGGCACGGATAGCCGTCCGGGTTGGCGAAATAGAAAGGGGGGAGGGGCGCGTTAGGCCGTTGCCCATGGTGTTCGCCTTGGTGTTCGCCTTCGTTGACGGTGCTCTGGGTGTGAGAAGGGCGCGAGGCTTGGATGAGACTGGTGACAGCTTGGTGGTATCGAGAGTTTTGGCAGAGGGCGGCATGTTGAAGCTAGCCTTGGCTAACGTGAAAGCTGGCTTCTTGGCGGCGACGTTCGTAGGGGCAAATCCGTCAGAGCCTTTGCATCGCTTAGCCGAGAGGTTTGGGTCAACATTCTCGGAGTTGTCGGCCTCTGTCCAAGTCGGGGCCTTTCTCTTTGCAGCAAGCGAGTGAACGGCTGGATCTTCGTTAGCAAGATGCCCGGGACGCACACATTACGAGAGAGAGAGCGAGGTGCAAGAAAACAATGCTGTTGCCAAGATAAGCCTACCATTTTGTCTGTTTTTGGTGCTCGTCAGGGCCTGGAGCCGCGCCCCGTCGAGGGGCGCAAAAGGCTGTCGCGTAATCGTCGCCATGATGCTGAATCAACAATGGAGGAGAGAGTCGACGTGACTGTCGCGAGAGTCTGGTCAGAAGAGAAGAAAAAAGTAAGTGGTAAGGTGCTCGTGCCGTCTTCCTGTGCAATAATTCCGGAGTGCGAAGCATGCAGGTTTTGTCGGATGGGATCGGTGAAAAGGACTGCGAAGAAAGGTAGAAAGAGAAAAGGGTTGGAATTTTCAAGAGGGAGATGGTTTTAGGGGGGGAAATAAGAAGGGGGGTTGCGAGAAGACGAGAGGGAAGGGGTCCAGGGCAGCTGGAACAAGGCACAGGGAGGACTAAAAGGGAGGGGGGGCAGACAGGGAGTCGCGTTGGCGTCCAGCTGTGGCACTTGGCCCAAATTTTGGGCCTGGCCTGGCCTGGCCGGGCGCGAATATCTTGGAACGCAATTTACGATGCCAGGCAGAGGGGCATGGCGCCAGGCAGTCACTCCGTAGTACTGCTTAGACAAACTCGCAACTGTTACAGAGGGCGGAGACGAGGGCGGAGACGAGGGCCAGGCCAGGCCAAAGAAGAGGGCAGGAGCGATGAAGTGCAGTTGCGTCGAGCAACAGGGACGCCTCAGCCAGTGGGCCGACAGCCAAGCGATGGACCTGATGCGAGGCAGCCATGCCCTCTGACGAGCCCATGGACAAGCCCGCGACCAAACGAAACCGTAACCGCAGACGGGGCAATACGGGAAGCGCCTTCCTTCACTATCTACAGGTCTCTCGGCCTCGGTTTGCTGAATCGGGGCGCAGTTCGTGCAGCAGCATGGGAAAGAGCGGACGCACGAAATGGGGGTCATAATTTGAGGCCCCTCGACGGACGCGCTCGCACCCCGGAAAAGTACTTCAAGATGGGGACACCGCCCCGCGCCGCAGCAGGTACCCCGACGAGCCCCATAGCAGGGCTGCTTATCGAGGCTGTTTCCGAAGCGCGGGCCAAGCATGCAAGGGAGGCCGTCTCGTGAGCGAGACTTGGCTGCAACGCATGATGGCCAGGTGCCCCCTCGGCCGTGTTTCTTGCCCGTCATGCTGCAGGTCTGCGTTGGCCTCCGGGCCGCCCAATCTGGCTGCAGCACCTCCTTCGCGTGTTGTGTCATACAGCCCCGTGCTGTAGATGTGATTTGCCAGACAACCCGAGACCAGCACAAGTGCTAAAATGCCTGCAGCAAGGAAGGGCAGCCCCTGACCAATCAACGCGTCGTCACGCTCTATTTTCGGACCCCTCCAGCAGCCGTCACGCTACTGGCTGGCCCGGTTTTAACGCGTCGTACTTTCTTAGTGTGTTTATGCCTCGCGTATGGTCAGGGCGTTGAGTGGAAGAAATTGCCTTTGAATCACGCAAGATCATCGCCACATATCCATACGGAGTACTCCCACAAAGGATTGCCTCCATTCTACGAGTAAGAGAAGGTGGAATACTTGCATGCACAGAGTGCGAGGACATACGTCGTAAGAATTCAACCACATGGTAGGAGCAGCATAAAAATGCCAGAAGATCCAACACTGCAGCCCAACAACGCCTCATCAAACTAGAAAAATCGGGAGTCGGCCGAGAGGTGTGGGAAGATGATAGAAAAAGCTGGAAACGGGTGAGAAGACGTCACGACACGTCCACGGAGTACTCGTAAATAGAAAGTCCACAAAAGCGCCACATCGTCCTGGCGGCGATCGGGGTTCGGACGACGAAGGTAAGGCGAGAAAAAAGACGCCTTCCGAATGTGTATCTTCTCCTTCAGGAAAAGAGCTTGTGCTCAGTAAGGTGTAGTCTTACAAAGTTACACCAGATGAGCACAATGGGCCAGGTAAGACAACGCAACCAAGTACTGAAATAAAGGGTGTAACAGACAATGTCTTTCAACAGTCCCGTCTAGTACACAACATGCCAGTTGCACCGCGAAACCCCCCGTTTCCTAGCATTGTCTTGTTATGCTGTGCATCGTTGAGCGTCGCAAAAGCTAATATGAATATATCTTTCACACCACCAAGAAGCATCACAGTTCTCCCTGCAAAGTAGACATTGGCAGCACTTTTGTGCAGTCCGTCATTCTGTTGAGGTTGCAGACCCCCAGGACACTGAGTCGGGGATATTCGGCAGTCTAGGTCAGTACAGCGACTCCCGCAGCTGCTTGAAGAGAGCCTCAAGTTTGAAGTGGACATACCGAATGCCACACCTGCCGGCCAGCAAGCATACCAAAGAACTGGAATGCAAATGCAGTCTCGCTATCTTGGGACAGCGCAACATCGCAGGGGAATCGGCAGACGCCGGGCAGCGGCGCTACAACCGAAGTTGAACTGTAGTAGTTGTTATCCCATATGCTGGGTGATGCATCTTGACTGGCACCGGCTTGGGCCGGTGCCGCGGTAAGCTGCTGGCTGACCGTGTGCGCACCGATAAGTATGGCAAGCCCACCGGGCGTGAACGACGTGGCAGCAAACAGCGCCGCGATGGAATCGGCGCTGTCCGCTGACAACAGTAGGAAGCCTTCGGTTGCCGCGTTTGTATTGTCCGTTCTCCCGGCAAAGAACAGACACGACCGCCGTCATGGCGCGGACCTGGATCAGGTCCGCCATCGACGCCACATACTGATGGTACCGGTTGTACCTCTGCACTGTCTGGTTGCCGACTGTCTCAAGCCCGGCGTTGACTAGCCACTCCAGCTCGCCTGCCGACAACAAGATTGGACCATCAGCACCACCGCCGCCATTACCCCCCGTCTGCATTCCACGCTGCGGCATCGTGGAAGCCCAAACAGACGGCCCCCCGGGCGAGAGCCGAGCAGCCGCCAGTTGCCAGATCGGACAACACAGATACCATGGCAAGCATGGTGTACTTGAATACACAGCAGACGTCGGCCAGACAAGTCGGTGAACTCAGGGGCCAGGGGGCATTGCACTGGGTTATGCTATCACCCAACGGCAGGCCACCCCCAGACAAGATCGATTCGACATCGACACCGAGCTGGGACAGAGAAGAGACCGGAAGATTGGCGAGGTCGCCTAGAATTTTTGCCGAGCCAAGAAAACCGGCTGGCGCCCAGCTGTTGAGATTCATTTTTGAAGGTCGGCGTTGCGTTTGACATCGGGTGCTCTGTGGCTGGTGAGAACGTGCACCCAACATTGTGGAAAGAAGTGGCAGGTGAGCTAGCAGTCCCGCCCTGCTTTCATTTGCGAATATTAACGGCTGCACCAAACCATCCTCGCCGGACATTGCCGTACTTTAACGAGTAGACAAAAGAATTGTTGAGGGGACATGGTCAGCCTAGACAGGTCTGAAGACTTGAATAGCCACATTCACTGGACGTTGGAAGGATCCTAGACGTGTCGTGTAAAATAAGAAATGCGATATATCTAGATACAATTGACGTCCCATCGTACACGGCGAATCTCGTTACTGGCCTTGATCTGCTTCCCAGCCTCCAGCTCTTTATTTTTTGGCGCTCTTGGCCTTCTTTGCAGTATTGCCTTTGGCCTTCTTGGGGCTGCTACCTTTCTTGGCAGAAACGCCGGCCGACGCGTTAGATGCCGACAAGTTCCGTTGTTGCAACATGAGCTCCCTCTTTTGGCGGTTCTGCTCTTCCCGCTTCTTCCTCCGGTGCCGCAGTAGGCCGCGCCGGCTGCCAAGCCGCTGGGTTCCTGGCGTTTTGCCCTTGTGCTTGCCCATCAAACGACCGATCTCAAAGTTGGACTCTTTGTAGCCGTAGTTGTTCCCTAGGAAGAGAATGCGATTTGACCGCTTGATACGAACATATGCGTTCCATCGACGAGCGGCGCGGGTTGCTTTAGTTTCCTTCTTTTTGCCATCGGCACTGGAAGGTTCCGGCGACTCGTTGGCCGCCGCCTCGGCGGCCTGCACAGCGGCTGTCTTTGCGCTTTCAGAAACTGCTGCCGCAGTCTCCGTATCCGCTTCTGATGCCTCGGCTGGCAGCTCGACCACACCTGCTCTCCGAACAACGCGCCGCGGGATGCCGCTTCTGCTCATGGGCTCAAAGGCGGAGGCGGTCTTGCGTGGGAGGGCAACCATACCAAGCCTCCGCTTGCGTGCCGCTTGGGATGAGTATGGAAGCACGTCGTCGCGCTTGAAGGTCACACCGATGTACTGGCGGTTGGGATGCTTTTCGGGGTCACGATAGTACTTGACGAAGCCGGCAACAGCCGCGTGGATGGTGTGGTCTCGGCCCAGGATGGTGTTCTCGCCCGAGTGCCAGATGGTGCCGCGCTGCTTGTAGATGATTGTCCCGGGAAGAACATATTGCTCTAAAGTGGTGGAAAGGACAATGGTCAATACGGAAAAAAACGGGAAAAAAAGAGAGACCCGGGGAGCTGAAGAGCACAAACATCCCAACTACGCCCAGTACTGACCACCAACTCGCTTAGCACCCATCTTTTTCGGGAGTGTCTTCTTATTCTTCAGCTTGTAGGCACCTTGCGCCTTGACAGACGCAAACCTCAGGCCCTCGATGGCTGTGTTGCCGGCGACGATGCCTGTCTCCCCAGCTTGCCGAGGCCATGGTTGTGGTCGTCGCGAAAGAGCGTTGCACAATGGTATTCCGGGACTGGCTACCCGGATGGGCAGTCGTAACTGCATGAGCCGCATCGCTCGCTGTCTGGGGTAGCGACGGCTTGTCGGCTGGCCGGTGAGGTTGACGTGGTTGGCGCAGCTCGAGGACGTCCCTGTCGTGTGGTTTTTCGAAGCCGAAACTAATTCCAAAACTTTTCTCTAGAGAAGGTGCACGTGACAGCTTCTGATGCTCGGCCATGACTAATCTGGCTGTGCCGATAAAGATAAGAGATGGTGTGGAGCATCCATTTTGGCAAGCAAAGCCTCGGAAAGTCGTAAAGTACAGATATTCACTACGCGGCCGTGTTCGAGCTTCGATGCTTTGGTGAACTGCTTCATGCACCCAACAGCAACAACAACGACGGTTGGCCGCAGTCAATTTCCCACAATCCCTGCTTTCTATGTCTTCTTCTCTCGACCCCAATCTGCGTACAGCTTCGAAACATAGCCATAGCTAAGGAGAGCTAGTTTATTTCCATCATCATGACCGGCCTTTGCCACATCATCGTGCTGGTGTTTGCCATGCTTCAAGTTGCCCACGCTCAGTTCGGCTTCTTCGACCAAATGTTCGGCGGCGGCGGCCAGCAGAACAACCAGCCACAAAACGTGCCGAGCGACGCATCCTGGTACCGGAGCAATGTGGAAAAGATGTACTGCGACAAATATCTTTGCCCGGACACCTTGGGTACGTCTCCCCCGTGCAGCCCCCTCACGTCGTATGGCGCTGACAACGTTTTACAGCTTGTGTCCACTTTCCGCACCACTGCCCTTGCCCCTTCCCGGCCATCGAGGAAAAGTTTGAGCTAGCAGACGGTCAAAGACTGTGCGTCTCTCGCGGAGGATTCAAAGACGGCGAGACGGCGAGAAAAGTCGAACTGGCAAGAAAAGGCATGCTGTAGCACCGAGTTTCATACTGCTTGGTGTCGGCAAGGTGTTATATCGTGACGCAAGGGGGGGTTATACATACATATGCGCGCGTGTACACGCGCGCATACAACAAAACAAATTCGACTTTGAGAGTACATGAAAGATCTTTTGCACATTCCAATCCAAAGTGTTAGATAGCAATGAGTGGCAACCGCTGACCCAAAGCCAAGAGGGACTGCAGTGCCTACGCACCGCCATCATCCAACTCTTCGTCCGTCTCGCTGTTGTCGTCGTCTGATTCTTCCTCTTCTGGCTCGTCGGATTTGGTTTCGTCGGCAAGCTGCTCGAGAAAGCTCTTCAAATCTGGGCCCGCATACTTGGCGGACTCGGCTCCACCAAAAGTGACCGGGTATGGCTGTGTTGACGTGGTCTTGCATTCAGAGGCATATGCAATGGAAACGTTGTGGAGATTTGGGACACTGGGTAGCTTCCGGAGAAGACTCGCCCATATGGTCGAGGGCCGCTCGGCGTTGTTGGGATCTACAAGGGACACGTTCCGGAGTGTCAGCGTCTCTAAACTGGATATTCTCTTGATGGCGGCGAGCAACTTCGACGGAGAGGCATAAGTATGCCCGAGGTCGAGCTGCTTTAAGCTCGAGAGGGGGGCGCTATTCGGAGCAGGCAGAGAAGACGGCGAAGAGAGTGGCGGGGTTGTTGGTATCGCAAAATGATCCATGAATATGCCTCCGGCCCCGAGCGCAGCCTTTTGACAGTTGACGCGAAGCCACTCCAGGTTGTCCAACCGCGCAAGGAACTGGTTGAAGGTGAGACCTGACACGATCTTGGGCTGAAAAGCCCGGTGTGGATTGTGGTTGTTGATGATTACCGAATCGTGGACGTGGGAATGAAGCGCGACGTCGACATGCAATCTGCGCAAGCCGGACAGCACGCGTTGGAGGCTCGCAGGGTCCCGTGTAGTCAGGTCAAAGCAGTAGTCTGAGAGGCCTGTCATCCGGTTCCTGAGAAGAACCTCCAAGTTCTCGGGGTGCGCGTCGGCCTTGGCCAGCGCCGTCAAGACCAGGGAAAATGTGGCTGAGGCGTACTCGGACTTTTGGCCGTTGCCCATGCTCGTGCCCATGCGCAGATCTGTATTGCGCAAGGCCGTCCTGGCACCATAGCTGCCCCAAGACGTTGCACAGCCATCACGGAACCGTGTCGGCGAGTTAAAGTCGCGGATGTCAACGGTCTTGAGATTCGGGAGGCTGGCAAATGCCTCGACGAGCATCTCGAGGGCCCGGCCCGAGCTGAGGAGGGTGAGCTGCGACGCTGCGGCATTGTGGTGCCAAACAGCTTTGGCCGAATCCTCGAAGCGATAGACAGGAGAGGTGCTAAACTTGTCCAGTCCAATGGAGACGTGTTGCAGCTTTTGCGACAGCACGGGGTGCTTGGAGATGTCAACCAGCGCCTGCAGGCTGAAGTCGATGAGCATGAACTGCTTCCGGCGGAAATACTCGTGGCTGAAGCCATGGAAGAGAGACCTCTCAATGGACCGGCAAGTGAGTCGCAGGGCACAAAAGTCCGTAGTTGACAAGTGACGGACAATACGATGAAGCAGCTCGATGGGCAGTCTCGCCAAGTGGCTTGCGGCGTCGACATCCATGGTCCTGTCGGCCATGGCTCGGCCGGGGAGGTTGGTGCGCAGGAGAGCAAGGATCACGCAGACCGACGGTTGCGCCAAAAGAAAGGTGGATGATAGCGGTTTGGCGAGAAGCTGCGAGAAGGTTGAGGCGAGGTCAAGGGAGCACGGTACGTATATGTATGATTTTGACGTATTCTTGTTGGCGCCCCATCAGTAGTCCCGAGGTGCTCGCTGCCTATTATTCCCAGGGCACGAGCATTTTGGGGCCTTCGCTGCCTAATAAACGTGCACTTTTGATAAGGCACACAACCCGGATCCCAGCCTCACTGCCCCCGCAACCCACCAGTCAAATGCCACGCAGCTGCTTCCACCAAACAATAAAAAAGGATAAATCATTTGCATATGTATTATGGCAGTTGCAGCTTGAGAACATGAACCCCGGCGCTATGAAGACACGAATATGAGCAGACGCCAGGCCTCGACCTGAAGCTCCGCGGTCACATCTCGACAAACGACCCTGGCACGCGGTATGAGCTCCAATCCTCCCATCCCTGCTCCTCCGTGGAGCCAGTGGCCTTGAGGCCCTCTACAGCCTTGTCAAACAGCCTCTTGCCCCCCGGCCGTTGTCCGCCCGGGGCGCTCCTAACGCCGTCTGCGCGGCCGCTGTACAGTGGGTCGAATGCAGAATTCGTGTGGCGCGTGTTGCTATGCGCAATGTACGAGTGCATACGTCCAGTCTCCGACAAAGGCCGCGGGCCGCCTATGGCCACAGACGGGGCGAATCGTGGATAGTTGCTAGGTGTGGCTCCTGCAAACGGCGACCTCGGCAGCGGCATGCCCTGCAGCGGTGATACATATGGGTGCGGTGGGAATGGAGGTCGGGTGTAGGGGTCGACTGTTTTTGCAGGGGACGGCACTGGAGGTATAAATGATGAAGCTGTTGTCGGCGGCGCCGGCTTCAGCGGAGAAGATCTGCTGGCACCCTCGTCTACGCGGTCCCAGAGCTCCTGCCGCTCAACCAGTGTGCTACCGGGGCTGGGAAACGGCTCCGGCACGATCTGGCCCGGCGAAAGGAAGGGCATGCCGGCCATGGTTTCAGTGCGTTCTGCGCTGCGGTATACCGGCGGGGTGGGCTGGTCCGTCTGCTTCGGAAGAGAAGCTTCTTTGTTGGCGACGCTGGTATTGACAGAGGAAGCATTGTCTGCTGCGTCCTCCTGAGCATGTCCCGATATGCCGTCGCCAAGAATGTCATCGATGAGGGCCTTGGCCGATGAGCTCTGGCCTTCGGGGATGGGGGGCGTGATCCAAGGCAGGACAAACGGATGTTTCATCCGCTCGACAACGAATTCCGCAAAAGCCATGTCGATGCTATGAGGCGGGCGGCTTCCCCATCAGCAATTTGTCTCCTTTTGAAACCCAGTGTACGATTGCAAGCTGACCTGTTGATGATACACGCTGCTAGATCGGCTCGCACCGGTCCCAGCGAGGAGGCAGCGGACGCAGGCTGGCTCCCCAAGGTGATGCCCACAGCCAGCATGGCGACTGCCCACAGAACTAATGTGATGCGGCCCAAGATGACAATCTTGGTGTGGAGGGGAGGCCGTTGATTCAGACGGCGACCGGCAGCAAACTCGGCTTTTCTCGCAGCGAATAGATAAAATGCAACGTAGGTGATACCGAATATTGCCTGCACGATTAGAGACAGATGGTCAGCATGGCCTATCAATGAGAGAGCGCCGTACCCAGCAGCCAAGGGTGAGATGTACCGAGAAAAAAACAAGACTCTGGGTGAGGCCTATGGCCTTTGCATCGACCTGGAGGGTGCCGCCGAGAACAAGCCCCGAGACGACAATGGCCACCAGAATGAAGATGAGATTGATGATGAAGGTGGCCATGACGAGCTTGGGGACGGGAAGCCACTGCGGTGCCGATTTCAGCGAGGCCGAAGACGGCTTGACTGTGTCCGATGAAGACGATGCCTTCTTCCTCCATTTCGGCCTCCACGAAATGTCAACTTTAAATGGGTTTTCGAACTTGGCAGCCTCTTCATACGCCATGATCTGTGGGGGGAGAAGGTGAGGGTGAGTGGGAGGGGGGATATCCCCGGCAGATGGCCCCCGTATCGGACACCACTCTTGGGGAGAGGCTGTGAGAGCTGCGTTGCGACCTGGCGACGTGTTTCTGGACTTCTGGGCGTTGTTTCTGTGTTCGCGATATTTTGGGAGCAGAAATTGCCAACGCCCAACGACAGAGAGCCCGATGACAGCTCTCTACAATAGCAGAAACGGCACAGGTAATGTTGAATGGTACATGATTGTTATTTTACATTCCAAAGAGCCATGGTCCAGCAAACTTGCAGCCATGGCAACGGAGAGCGCCTTTGGAATGCTGAGGCTGTCGCCCCACGAGAAGAACGAAGCACACTGCAGCCTTTAGCTGAAATGCCTCAGGGCGCTCGCTGCATGATGCCCGTCATGTTCTCGCAATGCATTACGGTCGTTCAGGTGAGAGTGCTGAATGTTACAAAGACGATCTTTCTTTTTTCTGGTGATCTTTTGGCATCGGGTTCTGGTTTACAACTGAACGAGCTGGATAAGCGTCCGTTTGACTATCCCGTCCCATTCCCATTCGTTCTCTTCGAGCTTGGTTCGTCGAGGCAATCCGCCTAGAAAAGATAAATGGAAGAGAACTGCAAAGGCGAGAGCACCGGCGTATGGGCGCCGGCGGGTGTGCAGGAAAGGCAGTTGCATCCGAACATCGAGCCATGACACTCAGATCAACGCTATCCGAACCAATCCTAGCGCTCCTGCTCGGGGCCGCGTCCTGACCGGCCCTGCACACAGTTTCGCCACACCCGCCCCGTGATTAATTCCCCCTAATAGCGCGCAGCCCCGCATATCCTTCTGGCACCGGCTTTGGCCTTCCCGCATTTTGTCTGCGAAGGAGGCAGGAGCGAGCGTCTTCGGAGACGAAATCCTTTTGGCAGCCTCATCGCTAAACATAACATCGCCGAAACCCAGCCGACACCACCGGCGATTGACTGCGCACCACAGAAGCACCACAGCTCCCACTGGCTCAGAGGCAACCGACAGCGGCGTCTCACAATCGCATACCGGCTTTTACCGCTTCCCCTCCACCCCACCCGGCCTTCGGCTTGTCCCTCCCCGGCCCCCTCTCTCAACCCCCCCGCCTTTCGCCAAAGGATGGAAAGCACACCGCCTCCCGTATAAATGAATGGAGACACCAACAACGGCAGCAGCAACAGGACCGGCGACGGCGCATGGTGCCACCGCAGCAGACAGCCTCGCGGACGCCAGAGCCGCAAGCAAGAAGGCATCGCAGACATGTATCACCTGCCGCGCGCGCAAAGTGCGCTGTGACGGCCGGCGCAACATCTGCTCCAACTGCGAGCGGCTCGGGTTCCCCTGCTCGTTCGATGACACGGTGGGCGCCGGCCCAGACGGGGGCGGTGGCGGTAGCGGAGGCGCGGCCGCTTCTGCCGAAGGTGGTGCTGCAGGAGTTGACCCTTTGCAATCGATCCCGCGCCGGCGCGCGCGCCAGGCCTGCCAGAACTGCCACGCGCGTAAGGCTCGCTGCACCGGCGGCACGCCACAATGCGAACGGTGCCGTGCTCTGGGGATTGAATGCATCTACCGGCCGGGGAAGCGCACGCGAATGAGCCCCGCATCCGGCTCCGTCGCCGGCGACGGCAACGGCAACGGCCGGGAGGAGCAACAGCAATACGAGCGCGGGCCCAGCGAAGCCTCCGATCATGCAGATCCAGCCGTGGCCCGTGGCTCAGCATCCGTGCCCACAGCCGGTGTCGATGCAGCGCTCCTCACGATACGCTCGTGCCCCAGCGATGTTCTCGAAGCGCTTGCCATGCGCACGTTCGACCAGTTCTTCCGACACATCCACCACATCCCAACCTTTGCATTCCTCCACCGCGCCTCGCTCATGCAGCGCTACCGCGCCGGGCTTGTCGACCGCCCGTTGCTTCTGGCCTTGGTCGGCATCACCTCCCTGATGACCGACCTGGGTCCTGGCACGCGCGAGCTCGGCAAGCAGTGCATTGCCGAAGCCGAGGCGCTGGTCCTGGGCCGCCTCGACCGCCCTTCGACCCTGGGCCTGCAGACGCTCGTGTTCGTCATCCACCACCGTGTGCTCTCGGGCCGGTTCTCGTCCGCGTTCATGCTCCACGGCGTTGCGTCCCGCTTTGCGTCGGCCCTTCGCCTCAACCACGAAAACACACGGCTTTGCTTCCTTGCGCGGGAGTCGCGGCGGCGTCTGATGTGGGCGCTCTACATGATCGATTCCAGCATGGCCAACGGCTACGCCGACTTCAGTCTCTGGGCCTACCGGTCTGATGCCATGAACATCCAGCTGCCGTGCAACGAGCGCAACTTTGAGTTTGACCTGCCCGAGAAGACCGAGCCACTACGCCCGCCACCCCGGGAACTTGATGGGTCGCTGCCACCCCTGCCCGACGACATTGGGTTCTTGGCCTTGCATGTTCGCATACGGTCGTTGCGCGGCCGCATCTTGCAATATACAAAGGACGTCACCTCGAGCGACATGACAATCGACGTCGCCACGATCCCGCCGGGTGTTGCGAAAATAGCTGCCGAGCTCGACAGTTTTGCAGCTCGCCTACCTACGAGCTTTCGATGGTCTGAGGCGAATGTGCGCCTGCGTACCTATTCTCCGCGCCTGTGCGTGTTTTTGATGACCCACGTCTGGTGGGAGCAGTGCCATTGTGAACTCTATCGCTTGGTGCTGTCAGGTCTGCAGGAAGCGTTGCCTGCGGCCACCATTGCCGAGTTGGAGTTGAAGTACCCACCATTTGTGCAGCACTGCCGGGGCCAAGTGCTAGAGCACGCGAGCGCCATGGCTGAGATGTTCCGCCTGCTGCTCACACTGGATAATGGCGTGCCCGTCACGGACTTGGACCTGCCGATTTGTTTGTACCAATGCGTCCGGCTGCTCTTCTACGCCAGTCGCACAAACTCCAACGAACCCCAGGCAGTGCCTCACGATTCCTTCCTGGAGCTGGCGGGCGTCTGCACACAAGTTCTCGAGAGAACAATAACCACGCCCGCAACCATTCGCATTGTAAGTGCACCAAGAACACTCTCAAAGTGAGAAGGATTCGACGAGAGCGAGACACACCAGTGAGTGCTGGTGGGGGGGAGAGAGAGGTGGCTGGAGAAGCTGGAGACGGCCGAGACAGGGGGAACAGGCACCCAGCAGTGAAGGAAGAAACAACAGACTAACAACCCCGACTTGCAGCGAGCCAACCTCAAAAAGCTCATGGCCCAAGGTCTAAGCATGGAGAGTGCGCCAAGCGGACGCAGCACCCCGGACGTTGTTCATATGGAAACAGAAGACGACATGTCAAGTCTGTTGCAGCCTGCACATGCTGCTGCTGCAAGAGCACCACCACATGCCGTGAACGCAACACCGGCGCCACCCATCACAACCCTCCCCTTTCCGGCCCCTCCTGCTCTTGGAGGCGGCCAACGACGGTCCGTACCGCCGTACCACGAAATGACTGTTGAGAATAACAATGGCAGCAGCAGCAACAACAATAACCTGCCAGTGATGTTCAATGCGTTCGACAGCCACATGACGGCAGCGGCGGCAGCAGCAACAACGGTATCTGATGGTCTCCCGACATCTAATCCGACCGCACCTACCGCGAACAACGGCACTGTTCCTAGTAACGCTGCCGGTACACCCTCGACGGAATCCCCACAACCGGGTAGTATCCCTGGACAGAGCTCCCTAGACGCCTTTGATCTGGATGTTGTAGACAGTTTCGGAACGACAGACCTTGCAGGCTGGTTTTCCGGAGACTGGGTGACAAACAGTGAATTTGCGGTACCTTGATTTCGCGAGTTGGCGAGTTAGCAAGACGAGTTAGCAAACTGGGAGACGTTAGGTAGTGTTGTTAGTCTTGGGCTTTCTTTCTGCTGGCATCTGGCAAGGGGGGCGCGAGTCCAGAACCATATCCCGAGACTTATGCCCCATGAAACGGAGGAATGTTCTGCTTCAAGCTTAAATCTTCATCATCGAACAATGTTCACCATGCTATAAACTTCTCTGATACCCAAATGCAAATGCAACAGCGTCGCTATGATATGGAGACCACCATGTGCGGCCGCTTGGGTCGGCCGCGGAGCACGAACTCTCCCCTCCATTCCAAACGTACATATTATACATCAGACCATTTGTCACTGCGCCCAGCCAATGGTTCTGAAGGATAAGAAAAAGACGCCGCAATAACATGTGCTAGGCGAGTTCGGAAGAGGGCTGAAGCGACATCGCCGCCACGCCTTACTGGAGCAGCGGCGTCTCCTCGTTGGGGCCGCCGCCGGCGGCATCGCTGCCGTTGGCCTCCGCGTCACCATCCTCTGATGAGGCCGTCGTAAAGGCGAAGCCCAGCTGGCTCTCCCGAAAGATCCACCCCACACAAAGCCCGGCACCCGGGCCCAAGACAACCGAGACGCCCATCACGACAGCGACAACACGCCACCCTGCCTCCACAAGGATCCAGTACAGGACCGTCAGGGCAATGAAGAAGAAATCAATCTCGACAATCCGCAGCGTCGACCGCGTCATTTCTTTGCGGTCGTCGGCCTGTGCGAAAAGGCTCCATAACGCAAGTCCGTGCGACAGCACCGAGCACACGATGGGAACCGCGTAGACGGCCAGCAACGACGGGCGATGCGTCTCGAGGTGGATGGTGCGGCGGTCCCCCAAGTGGGTGTCAGCAAACCGACAGATGGCCCACCGCACGCCTTGCCGAATAACCGACACGTAGACGGGGAAGAAGAGCCAGACCACAATGGCCGGAGGCGTGTCCGTAACAAGCATGACAAGTGAGGGAAGGACATAGCCCAAGGCGACAGCTGCCGGGATCGCCACAACCTCGGACACGACAGCCAGGTGTCGCATGGCGCTGCCCGTGTCAGGGTCCACAGGCCGGGCGGCATTGGCATCCTCGCCAGCATTGTGGTCTTCTGCGGCGTCGTCGCCTGCTGGCGGCGCGGGCACCCTTGTCCTTGCCTGGATGATCTGCTTGGAGCGGCGGAAAAACGCCGGTATTATCAACAGCTGCCAGACCACAGCACCGCCCATGAAGTCGAATACCAGCCAGGGCCCTGTCGGGTACGCAATCAAGACGCTGGGTCCGTTGCAGATGCGCGCCGCCTCGACGGTGCTGACGGTCAGCAGCGCCGACAGGAACGAGAGCACAACGCTCATGACCGCAAAGGCGCGCGACGAGGAAAGGGCCTCGCCAAAGAAGCTGACCAGGAAGCACACGGGCGCGCCCAGCAGCGGGATGTGCGACAGGAACGGCAAGCGGGCGCGCGCGTGGCACTGCGAGAAGAGCATGGCAACGTTGACGTCGGAGTGCTCGAACAGCACCACAGCGGTCGCGATGGCGAGCAGGACAGGGACAACGAGAAGGTACCGCAGAGAAACAGCCTGGACGAGGTGGTAATGCTGGCGGCGTTCGCGGCCGCGGGACACCAGCGCCCGCCACGCCGCCGACCAGGATTGCTGGTCCATGTCGAAGTGCTGTGTTTGCGTGCGCTCTGGCGTGGTGGCGTGGAGATGCGACGCCGTTCGTGAGGGGTCGGTATATGTCTTCTGTCTGCAGGTGCCTCGAATCAAAAGTCGCAGCTATTCCCGGAGGACCCAGCCGTCTTCTTCGGTCGTAGATTTGGATGCGCGGCGGGCTTGCTCCAGTCTTGCGTTGTGCTGCCGTTGTGACGTCGAAGTTGTGGTCTCAGGCTTGGAGCCAGCCATCACGCGGCGGCCGGCAATGGAGCCTTCCACCTACGCTTAAGCGCTCCCAAATTAATATGGGGCAACCAACGTAAGGCAAAGCCAGCAGTGGCAACTCTCGTAACCTCACGCCCCGCCGCTTTCTTTTGAAATAAATGGGAGAAGAAGCAAGAAGAGAGCCAAGACGTTTATGGACGTTGGTTTCCTCCACTGTGGCATAACGATAAAAGCGTCACCGTGCCTTGTTGACTATGGACACTACACAGAAGTCAAGAGGCTGGCGATTTGCTTTGCACGTCCCACAGAAGGAGCAGCTTGGCGGCTTCCCGGTACGGCCTACAGCGCGGGCATCACACCTAGGCCCGAACATCCTGTACTGAAATAATAATGCGATAATGAATGTCTTCTATAAAATACTAAGTATATCTTACAGTCGCCAAGATGAATGCCACGCGCCATGCCCATAAATGTAACCCGGAAAAATCAAACGACTGCCATACTGGCCATGCGCCAGGGGAAATGCCGGCACCAAAGAAATACAACAGAACAGCAGGTCCGCTAGCTATCCATGTAAGACAAGTCAGGGAGGCCGTGGATGACCTTGCCGATCAATTCTGCAGTCGGCTCCTCCTCGAGTCTAACGTCGGCACGCAATGGCGCAGGCGTCAGTTTATGTACTGGGGGAGAAGCCGCTATAGGAGGAAGAGTCTGCAGTGGCGGAACAGTCACGACCCCTCCCGCCGTGGGCGATGAGACCATCTCGCCCCATTCATCGTCGTCGTCGTCGTCGTCGCCGTCGCCAGATGCGCCGGCATTGGCGGCGGTCGTATTTATGGCCATATCAATAACAGCAGACTTGGACGGTTGCAATGGCCCAAAGCTTTCGCGTCCTCCTTGGAGAGGGGTTGCAGGACTGTTGTCGGCGGGGGGGGTCTTGTCGCTGCTGGAGCTGAGCCGCGTCGCCATTCCACGGCTGTAGCTCTCCAAGGTCGTCGGGTTCCTTGCCTTGCCTTCTTCGTCTCGGCTATAGTCGCCCCCGTCACCCCACCCAGAGGACACCGTCGATAAAGTTGCTTTGTGCGCGTGTGAGATGCGGCTGGTGTTCTGGTAGGTGTTGTTGCGATCACCATTTCTGGGCTTCTTCTTGAACACCTGGTCTAGGGCGACAGGCTCGGCCGCCGAGTCCCAACCGAACAAATTTCCTCTCACGCCGCCGCCGCCGCCGAGAGTCGGCTTCCCCGTGAACGAGTCTTCTTCCATCCAGCGCCGAACAATCTTGACGGTTTGGAGACGGGTTGTAGATGTAGCCCACGTCACCGGCCGGTAGTTCTCGTCGTCGCCGGCGTTGTGCTTGCGGTAGCTCCCCTGTCGGGAGATCCGGTACCATGCCTTGCGCTCGGAAATAGACGTGAAACTGTCGTCCAAGACATAGTCGGGAATAAACGCATCCAGCTGTGACACAGCTTGTATGGTGTGTTCATCCACTGTCGCATTCTTGCTGCCAGGCACCTCTAGCTCTTTGAAAAGCTCCTCCAGTTTTCCCCGGTCGCATGAATACCGTTGGTTTCCATACTTGACCAAGAGGCCAGCCACGGTTGGGAGGGCCGAAAACGCTTCGGCTCCAGAATTCGAAGCAGTTTGTAATGTAGTTGATAAATCGTGCTTCACATCTGGCGGGAGCTCTTTAAGCACGACGTGAAGCCCTGTCGGGCCGTGCACGAGGGCGACCTCTGCCGAATCAGAAGCGGGTAGCACCAAGGCCGGAGCGTCTAATGGGGGTGGCAGCTTCGGTATTTCTGCCTCGAGAACGGTCAGGGCATCCTCCAGTAGCTCCTGGCTGCCGCTGATGCTCCTCTCAGGCGGATCGTCGTTCAAAGACTCTGGTGACAAGGACAAAGATGGGGGTGTTGGTTTTGACAGCCCGTCAAACAGCTCAACCAGGCCGTGAACTTTGGACGAGGATTTCCTCTGCAATAGTGGTGGCCGGGTATTTGAATCGTCTTCGACGGACGTTGTTGGCGAGTCCTGCTGGGGGCCGGCATCATGGCTGCGGTCTGAGCCCCTCGAGGACGGACGAGATGTACCCTTTGTAAACTGTGCATCTTGTAGGGTGACTTTGGCATTTTCGAGAGGCATTGCCTCGTCGTCATTGTGCTTTTCACTGCCACCGTATCGAGCACTCGTGCCTTCGTCTCCTCCGCTGCCGCTCGCATGACTTTGAGAGGCGGCGCTTTCTGTGACAGGTTCACCAGTTATGCTTGGCATCTCATTGTTCGAGTCGCTGCTTTCGTCGAGGCGTAGGGTTGGAACATCCCAGACAATGCTTCGTTCTGTCTCCGCCTCTCGGCCTACCCTCCCGTCTGCGGAAGCTGTTGCTGTATTCCAAGGATCGGCCGACAACTGAGATAGGCCGCTGTTCGCCCTGGAGCGTGCGCGGGCGATCCGTAGAGTTGGGCTATGGCCAGGCGAGGCCGCGGGCGACAGTGCAGCCGTGCCCGCCCATGCAACGGGACTCAGCTGGCCGATGTCGTAGAGTGAGGGAGCTGACTTGTCTTTTGGCCGCGGCGAGAGACGGTTCCTATCAAAGGCTTTATCCCCCCCCAGTGGAAAAGAGCCTCCCCAGCTAGCCGGCGATACATCGTCCGCGGCGGTAGTCGTCGACAAACTCCCGAATGGGGCCGTTGCCCACTCCCCAAAGGCATTGTTGTCGTCGTCGTCCGCCCATGGCGACTGGTCCGGAAGAGACGAAAATGCGACGCTAGGGTTCGTATTGTTCGCGAGGGCGGCGGGTTGTGGAGGTTTGGGGTCGGGCGAGGGGGGGGAAAGGAGCTGGGATGCCCTGTCGTGATGATGCTCTTGGTCGGACGAGGTCCACGGAGAGCCCCACGGATCATCCATGTCGAGCGGCGCGGAGCATATTCAGAGGGGCCGTTGCCTGCTATCTCATGCTAAAGCGAGTGCACAAGAGTCGATGGCAGCAACATGGCCCGGCTCCGGCTGAAGCGGAGTGGAATGTCTTGCGGAGGAGCTGTCGCGGAAACCAAAGAGAGGACGCCGGGGCAGACCGGATTCGCTGCGAGGACCAGGCGATGACTGTCTTGTCCGCATATAGCCCTATAGGATGATTGCGCAGCGGAACACGGGGGCAATGGGCCGTTGTTGTCGTCGTTGGGTTCGAAGTATCGCTGTGTGGTAGCTCTTGTAAGTCAGGGGTTATGTCGACAGTCCAAAAGCGAGTGGTGAAGCAAATAAAGGGTGGAGAATTCAGGCGATTGGCCAGCACGCTGGCTTGCCGACTTCTGTAGCGTCGATGGCAGCTGACAGTTGTGGCCCAGAGCGCCCTGGAAGGCGCTGGGAGGCAAGCTTTGCGACCTTACAGGGGCCAGCCGAATCGCATACTCTGATTCGCCAGATTCGCTCTCGCCACCCACGGCCGCCATTACTAATTGCTCCTGCTTCGGCGCCCATTGCAATAGAATGCGCCGAGTTTTTCCCCCCAGGCAGTGCAGGGCAGCAATGATATCAGGACCCCTTGCGCGATGGGACGAGCGAACACAAAGCCAAGCACCGATGCTCTTCCCACAGTGGCAGACTGACCGCTGTGCGAGAAACGAGCCATGTCTCTGACCAAAGTCAAACACATTGTCCTGGTTCGTGGCCTCCCTCGCAAGTGTTTCAATCCTGTGCGCATTGGCTGACCTCCTCCGTCTTGGCCCCTCCAGATTCTCTCGGGAAAAGGCGGCGTCGGCAAGTCGTCCGTGACGACCCAGCTGGCTCTGTCGCTGTCTCTGGCTGGCCACTCGGTGGGCGTTCTCGATGTCGACCTCACCGGCCCGTCGATCCCGCGCATGTTCTCGATCGAAGACGAAAAGGTCACACAGGCGCCCGGAGGATGGCTGCCCGTCACCGTGCACGAAGCCAACCCGGCCCAGGGCCTGGGCTCGTTGCGCGTGATTAGCCTGGGCTTCTTGCTGCCCAAGCGCGGCGATGCCGTGGTGTGGCGTGGTCCGAAGAAGACAGCGATGGTGCGGCAGTTCCTCAGCGACGTCTACTGGGGCGAGACCGACTACCTGCTGATCGACACGCCTCCCGGAACGAGCGACGAACACATCTCACTGGCGGAAACCTTGCTGCAGAGCACAACCACGGGCCAGGTTGCCGGCGCGGTCGTTGTTACGACGCCGCAGGCCGTGGCCACAGCGGACGTCCGCAAGGAACTCAACTTCTGCACCAAGACGGGCATCCAGGTTCTCGGCGTGGTGGAAAACATGAGCGGGTTCGTGTGCCCAAACTGCTCCGAATGCACCGACATATTCATGAGAGGTGGCGGCAAGTCCATGGCCGACGATTTCAAGGTGCCGTTCCTCGGCAGCGTGCCGATTGATCCCCAGTTTGTTGTCCTCGTCGAGTCTGGACAGACGCCCGTGTATCCGGCGGGGACAAAGGTACACGGCGAGCATTTCCTGCCGCCCCCACCATTCGAGGCCAGCGGCGACGAGCCGGGGGCAGCCCGTGCCTCGCTGGTGCAGAAATACCGGTCGTGTTCTCTGGAACCAATCTTTCGAGGCATCGCAGCCAGTATAGTCACGGCGCGGTGAACCCAGGCGCCGGGTGGGCGGTGCGCGGGATGCAGAAAGATACAGCAGACCATGAAATAAAAGCACACAGCTCCCACTGCTCCTAGGACAAAAGCATTCCGCCTGTCATAATTACCCCCTCGAATTAGACACGGTCTGCGCGTTGTAGGGCGGCATTCGTTATGTCGGAGGATTTAGTGGAGGATATGTGGAACGCAGGGCCTCGTGCACTTGGCGTTGACGGAAGGTGGGGGTATCTTACTGTAATAACAGCCACCGGCCTGGGGCCTGCATGCCTTACAGAAGCGCGGCAGAACCAATCCCCTGAAAAGAGCACAATCCCCTGGAGCGTATGCCAGCGGGGCCTGGCCCCCATGGTGCGTGGGGTTCTGTACACTCACAGGCCTACCCCGCCGCAAACTCGAGGCGCTGTCGGCCCAATCCCGGTTTGGCAGTTGGGGAGTTCTGAAGAAAACCATGCCCCACCGAAAAAATCTTGCACACACACAAGCACAGGCCAGAGGCAGCAGAGCCGACCTGCCAAGGCAAACTTTTTTCTCGCATCCCTCTCCACAGGCGCTGACTTGTGGCTCGCCCTTGCGCCATCGCCTTGCTCCAAGCTTTCCTCTTCCAGCCGTTTTTTTTTCACCGCCAGACCTTCAATCGAAACTGAACCTCCATTCTGCAACTGCTATTTTCTGTCCAGCCAGACTCGTCTCTTTCAATCCCTCAAATATCCAACTCATCCCCCCCCCTCCCCGAGTTTCCCCCTCCTCTCTCCTCCTCCCCCCAACCTCCGGCATCGCCATCTGCTCCCTGCGTCATCTCAGACACGCGACATCCGGAACATCACGACGGGGCCTCGCCGCTGACCTCTCACCATCCCCAACCTGCCCTTGAGCGTGTCAGAACCCCCCCTCCGGCTTCGTTTGTCTTGTCCTTCAAGCCCAATTTGATGTCCGCCACCGACACATAGTCACCACATTTCCGGTCCTGGCACGCACATCGTCTGGGCCCTGTTGAACCTCATTGTGCATCTGCTGCAGTGATCCATGAGCTCAAAGGATCTTCTGCGTTTCCTCTCCAAGCCCGCAAAGTATGTTCCTGTTGTCCGCCCCCCGCTGTCTTCTTGCTCGCTAACATCTCCCCTCTCCAAGGCCCCGATAGCACCCCTTTACACGAACACAGCTTACTTTCCTGAAGACAACACAACGGTACCGTCACTGTTCTACTCCAACCACCCCTCCTTTCTACGAGAAGCTCCCCGATTGTGATCCCGGATACTTGGGTTGCTCCTGGGTAATCGGTTCTCCTGTCGGGTTGCTCGTTGCCGTCAAACAGCCCAAAATTCCTTCTTCGCAGGTCTTCCGCCTCCCCCTCGCCGCCCGCCCTCCATAACGTTTCCTCAGGAAGCGTTTCCACCCCGCATAATACACTTGCTTGTCGCTGGCTGTAGCCAGCATCTGACTCTCTCCCACCGTCCTGTGGGCCTACTCTCCTCAAACGGACGCCGCAAGGTTCGTTTGAGAGGAAGCTAGCGCTCCGCGGAAGCTTGTCCTTCTTGCTCGTCGTCTGTAAGGACGGTCCTCGACTCCTCTTTCAACCGCGGCCTAGCAACCTGGCTCGTCGAGATACGGAGATGGTCAATCTCGAGATCCCCAATGGCTGTAGTTTTTCGCAGTCAGTCGCAACGTCGCATCTTGTTATCAACCACGATGTTGCTGCTGATCTAGATTCGACCAATGCCTTTGAAGGTGGGCATCTCTTCTCCTCGTGCCAGTCGTCTTCGGACCGGACGCTAACCAGCCTGTCTCGACTCTAGGTCCCGAAAAGCTGCTCGAGGTCTGGTTCGCGCCGGGCCCCAACGCCCTGGCCCCGACTGTGAAAGAACATGGCCTCAAGTCGGTCCCCGCCGATGTGTGGGTCGACATGCTTGACCTCGTGAACTGCAAGATCCTGTCCGTCATCCACTCCGAGACGGTCGACGCCTACCTCTTGTCCGAGTCCAGCATGTTTGTGTTCCCTCACAAGATCATCCTCAAGACGTGCGGCACGACTACACTGCTTCTGGGTCTGCACCGCCTGCTCCGCATTGCTGCCACTGTGGCCGGTTTTCCTTTCCACAATGCAGCCGCGACGGACGACATCCATGCCGCGGCGACCCCGTACCGCGTCTTCTACAGTCGCAAGAACTTCTTGTTCCCAGACCGCCAGCAGGGGCCCCATCGTAGCTGGAAGCAGGAAGTCAAGTATCTCGACGATATCTTCGAAGGCGGAAGTGCCTACATGGTCGGCAAAATGAATGGCGATCATTGGTATCTCTACATCACGTCGCCGACATCCAAGCATGCCCCGCCTCGGACCCTCGACGACGACACGGCCGCTGTGAATCCGCCCACTCGTTCGAAGAAGATCCCGACCGGCTTTCTCTCGGCCTCGGCCACTGGCACCGACAATGTGAACGACGAGACGCTGGAGATTCTCATGACGGATCTCGACCCCGAGAATTCGAAGCAGTTCTACCTGTCGCATGCGAGTGCGGTCGCTTGCGACGGTATCCTGACTCGGACCAACGACGCTCTCCGGGCCACGCAGGACAGCATCAGCAGGCTGTCCGACAGCTCGTACAGCATTCTCGAGTCCGAGGAGCTGTTCGACGTCGACGACATTGCCCACAGCACTGGCGGCTCGCAGACGCCCATGAGCGAGCACATCGATATGGAAGCGCTGACCACCGAGGGTCACGCACTGGGCACGGTTGTGTCTGACAGCTGCGGCCTGTCCGACGTCTACCCCCAGTCCGTGTACCCGGACGCACGCATTGACGCATACATGTTCTCGCCCTGCGGCTTCTCGGCCAACGGCGTGGTACCTGCGCCGGCCCCGGTGCCCACGTCTGCGATGGCGCACAACGGCGCCATCGACGGTGCCGAGGCGTCCGCGCAGGGTATGCACTACTTCACGGTTCACGTGACCCCCGAGCCGAACTGCTCGTTTGCTTCGTTCGAGACCAACGTGCCCGGGGGACAAAACGGACGCCAAACGGCTGATATTGTCAAGCACGTCGTTGACATTTTCCGTCCGGGCCGGTTCAGCGTGACCCTCTTCGAGGCCAAGGGCAGAGGTGTTGCCACCAAGGACCAGTACTTTCTGGCCAACGACAGCGGTCGCCCAGCCACTGCGGACAGCACCGGCTCTGGTGCTTCTGCTTCCCCGACCGGCAGTGGCAAGCCCCGCCTTGAGCGCATCCCCGGCTACCGCCGCATCGACCGCATTGTGCATGACTTTGAGGACTACGACCTTGTGTTCCGCTTTTATGAGCGTGAGGGCTGGGTTGGTGACGGCGAGGCGCGCGTCGGCGAGTTCTGACCTCTTGGCCCTGTGGCCCGAGTTCTTTGAAATTCTTTGCTGTTGCACTGGTTTCTAGTTTGTGTTTCTTTTTTTGCCCGTCCAACTCCCATTGCAACTTTTTCTTCTTTTTCAAAGGGTGTGCGCATGTGCGTGCACTTTGACCACGCGGCCAACGTCTTCAGCTCAATTTCTTGGTCGCTGTTTTTAAGATACTTTTGTTCGTTGCATTCATTCTAAATTGTACCATGACGCAATTCGAACGACCTTTATTACTATCAACTGCCACTCATCCAGACCCTTATTTTCGAATGTGACAATCAAAGCGTACGGTACGGAAATTTTCGGACTCTTCGAGTACCGAGGCTCTGTGCCATAAATTATTTAGATAGTGCCATGAGAGTTTTTTTGATGGGCTTTGTTTTCTATTATAAGGAACTTTATATGACATGGAGCTTCTGGTTCCATATTCCTCGTGAACCTCGTAGGTTGATTGTGAGTCTCTTCTTTAGTCTAGCACGGCAGTTGTAGGAGTAGAGGAGTGTGCCTGTGGGTGCAATATATCTCTTAGTTTTGTTACACTCGTTAACGGAAAAGCGGGCGGAAGATCAATGGTATCGTGAAATAATATGTCCTATAAACAAACGTAAGTTATCTAGAATATTGTATTTGTTGCTTCCAGTATTTTAGCTTTTCTTAAAACGGGAGATAATGTTATTTCACCTATTTTATTCTCTTTAAATCTCACTTAAAAGATAAACCAGCTCAAAGATTGAAAAAATGTAAATAAAAATACATACCAAACGAACAAGCAATAATATAAGTGAACTTCGTTCGAGGGACAAGCAGTAGGTTACACAGCACCCCGATAAGCTTCGGCCAAACACTATATTGACGTGGGTTTCCTTTTTATAGAAATGCAACTTTCTCAATTCGGCGGTCTCACCATGCAGGCAACATTACGCTGTAGCGATTCCCCCCCAAAACAAAATATATCATTTCTTTTTACTTGAAAGGCGAAAAAGAACTACTGTCCTACACAGTTTCCTTGCCCCCCCTCTCCTCTCTCGCCCAATGTCTATTCAATCGTCATGAAAAAAAAAGGCGTGAAGGACAACACGAAAAATCAATGCTTTAGCCCTATACCACATCCGGTAGCCGGACGGCGATATCGCCAGACTGCGTAATGTATCTAACCCACGGGAGCGAAGGGTATTGCAGCTGGGAAGCCATCTGTTAGCAGGTTTCCTCGCTAGTATGCTGGAAACAGCCCGCCATATGTCGCAAGGAGACGTACCTTTGGTTCTGTGATTTTCAAGTAGCGTACTTGGATACCACTCGTAGTGAAGTACGGGATTTCGAACTTGACCTGGATGGGCCGCTTGGCACCCTTGCCGGGTGCGCCGACGCCGCCCATGCTGCCACCAAAACCACCTGTCATGCCGCCGCCGTGCTCGTCATCGCCCCGCACGCTTGGCAGGCCGAGCTCTGCCCGCATGAGGAACTCCTTGTTGCCACCAAATTGCTTAATCTTCCATACAATGGCGCTCTGCTCGGGAGCGTAATGGACCGTGCCGATGTTGGTCCGGAACCGCGGTGAGTCGGCGTCGTCGGGGACAGGGACAATGATCTCGACGTTGTTTGCTGTGCTCCTCCGCTTGAACTGTGCCTTGGCCTTGAGCATGTACTCTATGCGGCTGCCGCTGTGCGACTCGACAACACACTCCACCCAGATCAGCGGCTTCACCTGCGTGTTGAGGCGGTAGGACATGAGCTCGAACTCGCCGTCGGGCGGGATAAACGAGATTGTACGGTCGTTCTCGAAGCGAGATAAACGAACGCACTGGTGGAACTTGACGTCCTCCATCTCGATTGCCTTGCCCCGCGTCGTCCGCCCAGTCGTTTCGAACATGACTTTGTCGTTGAGGCCCAGCCGCAGCTCCGGCATGCCCGAAAGGTAGCACTTCATTTTGATGGACCCCAGAATCTCAGAGCGCAGAACGTTGCCGTTGGCTGACACCAGGAGGTTGAGCGACTCGATGACGTCCAGGAAGACCTCGTTTTTCCGGTAGCGGATGCCCTCTGACCGCCACGAGACGGCATTGGTGACGGCGATGGGCGGGCGGGCCTGTATCTCAAGCTTGTGCGACTCTTGTGTGATGTATTCCTGGAGAATCTTGGACTCGGTGGTCTGTGGGTAGCCAAAGTCCATCATCTCGTCGAGGAGTTCGTAGATGATGACAAAATTGTCGCGGATGGACTCCTCCTCGAGGGCCTTGAAGTACTCGGTAAAGACATCGACAATCTTGTGGAGGAAGAGCAGGATCTCGGCCGCATTGGTGTTGCGCTTGGTGAGTGCGAGGAGGTAGAGGTTGTTGTGGCGAATGTAGAGATACTGGCAGGGAAGGGCACATTGCGGTCAGTTCTGTCCTCTGCTGCGACCGCGCACGGGCCGGTCGATAGGGGGGCGTTGGGAGGGTGTGAACAAACGTTGATGCCTTCATGGGAGAAGCAGGGGGGGACGGCGGACGACTCCTCTTCAGCTTCGCTCAGTAGAATTGGGAATTTCTCGACGGCCGACATGGGAATGTCCCCGCGGTAGTTACGGGCGAGGAGGGTCTGGATATACGGTTAGATCAGCTACCCTAGGAACGCGTCGAGGGCGCGACGCCTCAAGCGACAAGTGGGAAAGGAGGAGAGGTGAGTCCCAAACCCACCTTGCCCTTCAGGTCCAAGAAAAACACGGCGGACGCCATGATGCCGTCGTTTCGAAAGCTTCGCTGGCCGACACGTCTCGCGGCGGCCCGTCCAGCGAGTCACCGGAGGCTGCAAACGCAAACGAGAGAGGAACCGGAAAATATGGATGCGGTTTTGGACGTCCTGGGAGGGGGGGGGGGGGGGCCTGGGAGTCCTGGAGCAGGAGGGATGCGCGATGCGGTGACGCTTTGTTGTATGTCTGCGGTGGCGTCTATTGGGACGCCGTTAAAAGGAGGCCCAGGCAGCTCCTGCGGCGATAGTTGTCTCCCAGGCTTACAGCCCACTTCGCCTCTGTTTCTCCATCTCCCAACGGGCGGGCCCTGTCGCGCACGGCCCCACATTTCGGTACCGGATTAATCTTTCGGATGGGCAGCCAACCGCGCAAAATTTCGCATGTAAAAGGGCGAGGAAGAAAAGTTTCTGTTCTCCGTCTCCTCTTCTTTCCTCTTTTCTTGTTCAACGCGTTCTTCAGACAGTGCAGCCCATTCAGCTCGCCGTGCAACCAGACTGGGCTTTTTGCCCGGACTCTAACAGTGCGGCTGTGGATGGAAACTGCGATTCAGCGACGCGGAGAAGGAGGATTTTTCTTACGATTCCATTAAGAGCTGCCTGAGCATTTTTGGCCGATGGCCTTCCGGTCATCGGCTCCCGTTGTTGTGGCGGCGTCAGAGGAATCGGACATTACAATGAGCAACAGATGATCTGCTTGCTCGACGGTGCTGTGTTTTTCAGGGGGAGGTTGGGTGGCAGCACCGTTCCCGGCAGCGGCAGGGCGCCACACGCAGACTTCACCGGCCTGACAAGAAGCAGCACGACTCTGGGGGCCTCGTCGAGCAGAATACACAGCTACGGAGTACGTGGACGATATTTGAGGCCATTTCGAGACGACGGGAGCGCCGGGAGCAGTGGTCGCGGGCCGAAAGAAAGCAGCGGCGGATGCCGCTCCGTGATATCGGAGGCGACCCCGAAGTTGATTATGACAGACTGCCGCTGGACTGCGCGTCCAGCTCCTCCCAGCACGTCGAAAGACGATTGTGGTTGTAAACAGTGTCGATGTCCCACGCTCTGCCTTATATAGCCTGGTCGTGTCCATTTGGACGCATTCTTCGAGTTGCGGCGACGGGGCAGTCCTGATTGGCAGCGGGCATCGTCGAATCTGCTATGGGGCAAGCATGTGAAAAAAACGCGGCGTGGCTTGTCGTCCAGGGCGTTAGGACACGACAGTCCACTACGGACTACGGACTAATACGGACTACGGAGTAATAGTCCGATGGCAATTTGCATGTGCTTTGTGTCCCCCCACCCCCAACACTTTTGCTGCACAAAGGCGGCGCGCTTACGTCGCTGCCGAGGATGGCAGGCGGCGATGGCATCTGGAGGCGTGTTGCAGGCTGAATGGCTTTCCCTCAGCCGGCCCCAGTACGTCGTAATCATACGAACGGCGAATCGATTGTTACCCACGGCGGCGCTTTCGAGAACAGCAGCGCCTTGCGTGCAGCGAGCAGCGAGCAGCGGACAGTGTGCACGAATATTATGGGTCTGGCTGGCGCAAGGGCGTATGTATCTTACTCCGTAGTCCGTATTCTTATGGCAGGCAGAGGCTCTCGGTCAATCGTACACCGCTACTGGAGATCGTCTTCCGGCCTGGCGGCGGGCAGCCCGCTGCGTCTCACTTCGTCCCAGCCCGCTCGCCCTCGCCCTCGCCCTCTTTTGACAGGTGCCCCAGCCGGTACGACTACTCGCAAGATAAGAACCAACTCCTCTGTACTCCGTATGTATCTTACTCCGTACCAGGGCGCATACTCAGCCGCTGGCCGCCACCGGTTGGCTGTCACGTCTGCCTCTCTGCCTCGAATTGCCGTGGGTGGCGCCCCACTTCAGGGGCACTGACGTTCTGTGAGGCTTTGCACATGGGAAAAACTGCTGACACGCGCTGAATCCGGATTAGCGGCCTTCTTAACTCAGTAGGCGAGCCACTATTATTCCTCCGCAGTGGGAGAGAAGCCGGCGAATAGCCACGGCCATCGCTGTTGGTTTGCCCCGTCCGCCTTGCAATGCGCAAAGTCCCCTGACCTTCTCGCGGTGGCCTGGCCACTGGCCGCAAGACATTCCCGTTGGGGGATTTGCACGTGCAAGTCAAACGCCCAGCCCGTGAAAATGGGGAGGCAATCCCCCTCCCACACTTCCTGTCTTTGCCGGTGTTCTTGTTCCTCCCATCCCCTCGTTTTGCCTCGACAAACTTCCAGGCCTTTTGAATACCGGGGCCTCTTTTCTCTCTGTACAATTCTGATCTATTTTTTCTGCATTTTCTTCGTATGCGTGGCCCGACCAACGTCTCGGTTTTTGCATCCTCGACGACAAACTCCTCGTGCCGCTTGCTTCATAGCTTTGCCGGCAGACAAAACCCCGAGCGGACCGGCCTTCCAAGACAAGTTCGGACATTTCTCGAGCATCGGCTTCCTCGTTCCTGCTTCCTTGCATGTCGAGGCTGTGCATCACACCCGCACACCGTTCGGCGCACGTCACCTGAGCCGAGGACTTGAAGACGAGCACGATCAGAGCCTTCCTGTCATGGTTGCTGGCCGGAGGTGACTTGGTGCAGATCTGACCTCTGCACATACCCCGAAGCACGACTCCAAACACCCGCGCAGTCCATTCAAGCATGCCACCGCCTGCGATGCTCCCGCCGGTCGAGGTTGACCACGCTGTCTCTGGCGATGACCACCTCTTTGCCGAATCGCGGCTGGACCGCAAAGCGCACGAGCCGCCGTCATACTCCCCCCCATTGTATTCGCAGACCCGGGATCTCAAGAAGGTGCTGCCGTTCCGCGAGAACAATGCGCAGCTCCCTCCCATCCAGGCGCCGTTGCCACACGAGGTCGGCGAACTACGACACAGGCATCTGCCATCGATCTCGTCCGTTGCCGAATCGTCCTCTGAATCACCAACGTCCACCCCTGAACAGAAGGCGGCTGCGGCGCCTGCGCTACCAGCCAACCACTGGCCTAGTCTGAACCCCCTGACGGCTTACTATACGCCAGGGCATGTACAGTCGGGGGATTCGCCTCTTCGGATGGATGTCGATTCTTGCAGCAACAGCCCGGGCCCTGCAGGCGCCGCATCGCCGGACCGGCACATGGACGGCCGAGCAGGCAGCGTCAGCTTGGATGATCCTGATGTTCGTCTTGCTGCCGAGGCTCTAGGTGATCTTCGAGCTGGTTAGAATTTCCCTGCCACTTTTGTCGTTGCCTCCTCGCGTCGTTTGTTGCTTCTTACTAACGACCGTCTCGCCGTAGATTTTGTTTCTTCTCCGCCAGCGCGGTCATCGCCACTCCCCCCCAAGCCGTTCTCCAGCCGTCCAAACTCCTCTGAACCCCTCCTCTCTCTTCTCACAACGTCCCATCCGCTGCTAGCGAAAACGATCGAAGGCACGACGTCCGCCTACAACACCTCGAAGAACTACTCTCCGCGATTCAAGTCCGGGGCCGAGTATGTCGAGGGCTACCTGGCGCCAATCGGCAACACAATCGGCTCGGTCAGCCGGGTAACAGGTGTCGAGGGAAGCGTGAGGTGGTTTCTGAGCGGAGCGAGACGGCGGGGACACCAACACCCATCTTCGACGGAAGCCGAATCTAGCAAGCCCAGCTTCTACAAAAGACGGAAACTGGACCTGCGGAGGGGCCGTAACGGCAGCGGCAGCGGAGCTGCTTTGGGAAATGAGCCCCACCCGGCTGCGACGGCGACAGCGATCGAAGCGTCAAGGGCGGACATGCCGCTGCGGGTGGACTCTTCCACGGAAGAAGACGGCTACGACTTTAACGAAGGGCGCAGACTGTCGATGAGCACCGTGGAAACACTCCCTGCTTACGACGACGCTCGGTCCCCGGCCTATACAGAATCCGTGGATGGATTGATGCAAGTCGATTCCGCCTCCATCGACGGAAGCACAGCCTCGCGGCCGCAAATAGCTGGTGGCCAACCACAGGCTTGGCAGACACGTTTAATCATGTCCACCTCCGGCCTGAGCATTGCCATGAGTGAAGAGAGCCTGCGCAGCCTCAAGTACTGCCTCAATTGGCTGCGCTGGGCGAACGGCCATGTCGACAAGGTTATTCTCTCCCTGAAGACAGCTTTGGATCAGTACGATTCCGCGCACGGTGATGGCACGGCAGAGGCTACCGGCGAGCAGAGCGCTGGCGAAGCCGCCGCAGATGGCGACGACGCTGCTGCCCAAGCGGACCGGCGGGAGCTAGAGGCGCGCATTGCTACGCTTCGCAGCGACCTTCTAAACACGCTGCGGACGGCCGTCGAGACGGTCTCCAAATATGCGGGCGGCGCGCTTCCAGACAATGCTCGTGTCTTGGTGCGGAAGCACCTGACAAGCCTGCCACAACGCTTCCGGCTCGCCCAGCAGGTCGACCCTGCGTCTTCTGAGAACGGCCGGCCGGCGACCGAAAAGGACGTCCGAGAGGGTGCACAGCGTGTTCTTGTTCTGGCCAAGGAGGGCCTTGACATGATGTCGCAAGTGAGCGGGGTCCTCGATGGGACGATTGTCAGCGCTGAAGAGTGGTGCGAGAAGCTGGGAAAGAAAAAGAACCGGGACGGCCAGCCGGCGACAACTGAACAGCCGGCAGACCAAGCCCCGCGGTCGACAGACGCCAGCGGCGATGTCGTGATGCAGTAGCGACGTTTTGTGCTACATGAACCGGATGCATTTCCTATTCGCTTCCATAAAGTGTTGTCGGTATTTCCTTTTACACATTCTGTCATTTGGTCGTTTCTACGTGTATATATCCAAGTCATACCCTTTTGCTTTATTTTTTGGTAGGGCATCTCTTGTTACCTTTGCTTTTCGGCTGGGATGTCTACGGTCTCTGCTTCCACATTTCTTGGACTGCGCTTCTTTTCTTTTATGTGTCTTGTCTTTTGACGCCTGCCGATATTGTCTTTTTTTATATTTGTTATTATTAGTAGTTCGTCTATATGTACGTCCACCAACCCCCTTTTCGAATTGTCTTGGCTCGCGCTATTTTTTAAAAGCTGCACCTCGTTCCCCGTTTTCTGCCCGACAAGCTGCCTCACCCCTTTCGCGGGGCTCTTGTTGCCTGGTTGAATCCTGCGGCACCGTTCCTTTTAGAAGAGTCCACCTCTTCCGGAGCCAGACGGCCGCATAAATAGTTGATTAGTAGATGCTCCACGATCGGTAATGTTTTGTGCAAAACGCTTCTTTGCCCTGGAGCCTCCAAGACAGGCAGCGCTGAAATAACCAATCGACGTGCCGTCGTGGGTTTTAATCGGTAAAACTGCGAGTGGTCTCTGCCTTCATCTTGCTTCGAGTTTTGCGTCGAAAGTGGGAGCCATTACCGAACCAAGACAGCACGGCAACGAGAATGGCATCAATGGCAGACACAGCTGGTTCCCGCACCACGCTTCCTGGTTTTGGGCTTCCTCGACTTCAAGGTTGGGGGTCCTCCGATGCCACGTTCCCGCATGCGTTGGAGACGGGAGGCCGCGGTAAGCTGAGCATGGGCGTCATGATGCGCGAGCGGCGCATGCTGGGCTTCATGGACGACATCACCGACAAGCCCGAATGGCATCGCAAAGTGTTTGACGAGACTATTGTTGGCAAATGGCGCGAGGAGGCAAATGAGGCTCCTGTCGTCTCCGAAGACGCAGACGTCTTTCTCTCGGATGCCATGTTTGAACATGTAGGTCGTCTTGGCCTGCCGGATTGTCATAATTCGGAAGCAATGGCTGACCAAGCCAGTGCATCATCGAGCTGCGCGAAAAGGCGAAGCGTTGGGAAACGACTGGGTTTGTCAATACACTCGACGCCGAGCTGGCGGTTGTCAAGTCCGACGTAGCTGTCTCGAACGACCTCGAGGAGGCCCTCCGCAAAAGCGTCGCCGTCCTTGAGGACGTGCCTGACCGGGACAGGGACTGGCATCCGGGGTCTGACCAGAAGGTTCTTGACCTGCTTCACCCATCCCTGTTCCCCGTTGTTTTTGGTCGCACAAAGGCATTGCGGATCGGCACGGTGCCGCTCGACGACTGTATCGCATACACAGGCAGGGGCGATCTGACGCACGACTCGCCCAAAGCATACGATCGTGAAGATCATCACCAGGATCTTTACCAGTGGCTCCCATCCGACGTAGCGCTGAATCCTTCTGGTGCCTCGATTGCTAGTTACATCAACAACCTGCACCCCGAGGACCACAAAGACCTATACGGTGTGCTGGAGAAGTTTGTTGACGCCGCCGTTCCACTGTGGGAAGAATGCTTGTCGCGCTGGGAAGACCGGCGGCGCTTCAAGATTACCTCTACCGACGACGAGGATGACTATTATCTGCCCGAGGGCCTCGAGTACCACATCCCGAACAGTGGCGGAGATGGCGACTCGGAGGACCCTGACGACTACCTGTACTCGGATGAGTACATCGAGTGGAAGGAGCAGCATCGAATTCTCAAGTTCCCCGAGCCGGACAAGTATGTTTCCTTTGAGGAGCAAGTCGACCACTCAAAGCGAGTTGACTTGCGTGCCCAGTATCCAGAGGGCTTGCAGATCATCTTCAAACTGGCCAACATCCACTTGACACCCGAAAAGCCCACATATGACGGCGGCACTTGGCACATCGAGGGCACACTCTCGGAGCGCATTTGCGCTACGGCTCTTTACTACTATGATGAGGAGAACATCACGCCCAGCCGCCTGAAGTTCCGCCAGGGAATCGACGAGGAAGAACTGATAATGCTCCCTGCACAGAGCGCCTTCAACAGCCTGGAGAGCTACTTGGGCGTGAAGCAGGAGGGCCCCGCCGTGCAAGAATTGGGCAGTGTTGCAACACGCCACGGGCGGCTGCTGGTGTTCCCAAATGTCCTCCAGCACTGCGTTGGCTCCTTTGAGCTTGAGGATAAGAAGAAACATGGCCACCGCAAGATCTTGGCTATGTTCCTCGTGGACCCTCATCGGCGGGTGCTGTCTACGGCCAATGTGCCACCGCAGCGCAAGGACTGGTGGTCGGACCTGGTCCGCCGGATACCCGTGTTTTCGCAGCTCCCTCTTGAAGTTTTCATGAACATCATCGAAATGGTAGACACATTTCCTATCTCATGGGACGAGGCGACGGAAATCCGGGCCGACCTGATGAAGCAGCGGAGCGGCTTTACAGAGCTGCAAGACCGCAACATGAACGAGGTAAGCTCTCTTTCCATGGCGATGTGCCCAGGATACGAGTCGGGCAACAAACTAACATTTCTCTCAAAGCACGTATTCTCGTTCTGTGAGCATTGAGGCGCGAACAGGCGTGGCAATATGTTGCCAAAATGTGGAGGATGCGGAAGAACGCTGGGTAAACCTGTACTGCCATGCATTTGAATTTGAGATCAACCCATAGGCAGGAACAAAAAAGCAACTTCTTTTCTTGCAACGCCCGTTCATTCAAAAATGCAAAGGGAGCGGGAGATGCTGCTTGTTTTTGTTGTTGTTGTCGTCCAGTTTGGTCAATTGTGTCTCGATAGCGTTTGGAGTCGTGAAACGCGATCTTACATAATCTAACCCGTAGCGTCCAAAGACCAGCAGCAAATTTGCCCTAGCACGTGATGAATGCCCTTTCCCCACTTTTCAGGGAGGGGAGACCAAAAAAGTGCGGAATAAAATTCTTGCCCAAGAAATTCAGCTAACAAAATTAGACTGTGAAAAAAAAGTAGTAGGAGCGAAAACCACAACTATCTGTTCGTCCCTTCCCCTCCCCTTTCGAATCTTCAAACCTCACCACCAACAACGAGAGGACATCCGACAACACCTCCAAAATGCCGACTCGTTTTTCCAAGACCCGCAAGCACCGCGGCCACGTCAGCGCCGGTAAGGGCCGCGTTGGCAAGCACCGGAAGCATCCCGGTGGTCGCGGTATGGCCGGTGGCATGGTACGAACGACCCCCGATCCTGTCTGGTTGTCGGTGATCTGGACGAAGCCGGAAGACGCGAAGCGATGGAGGGATCTTCCGGGTGACAAGGAAGACGGAAGAAGGACGAAGGAAGAAGGCTGACTCGATCTTTCCATCCAGCACCACCACCGTACCAACATCGACAAGTACCATCCTGGTTACTTTGGTAAAGTTGGTATGCGGAGATTCCACCTGCTGCGGAACCAGCAATGGAACCCCGTCATCAACCTGGACAAGGTGCGTTGGCCCCCGAGATAAAGGCGGACAAAAGTCGCGGAGGAAAGTGGCTTGGATGCCTGCTCCAACACGAACGGAATACTGACCTGCGCTCCCAGCTCTGGTCCCTGGTCCCCGAGGAGACGCGCGCACAGTACCTGTCCGGCGAGAAGAAGGACACTGCCCCCGTCATCGACCTGCTGCCGCTCGGCTACTCGAAGCTCCTCGGCAAGGGCCGCCTGCCCGAGATCCCACTAGTTGTCCGCGCCCGGTACGTCAGCAAGCTGGCCGAGCGCAAGCTGAAGGAGGCCGGCGCTGTTGTTGAGCTGGTCGCATGAACGCAGCAACACCCCAATTAGCGAACGACAGAGCGACGACTGGAAAGGAAAAGCACACCAGAAAGACGTTGCGATTTCGTGATGGGCCGGAGAGGAATAGAGGACGCCGAGTGCCTCATATCTCTGTATTTCGGTTGTTGGAAATTGGATGGGTTGAAAAAAAAACACGGCACTGTTTACGAAAGGAACCGGACACATATTTCGGCCACCAAAACAAACCGCCCTGTTGTCCATTACTTTGCGAACGGGGAGGGAGGACGGGCACATTTTCAAATGGGATTTGGCGTTACCACGAGAGAACCTAACAAAAAAAACGTAAACTTTGATCCATTTTTCCCATTTTATCTGGAGTCTTTTGCATGTGAGACGACGACGAGTGTGCAACGGGCCAATGCCCAACAGCATTGTTGGGCAAGGGCTTTTTGAGAATTGGAATTTGTGACAAAGCTGTGACAACCTGTAAGTGAAAGGGGTATTGTTTGGCTAGTAAAAAAAAATCTTAAAGCAAAGTATGGTAGGTATGGAGAGGGATCGAAAAACATATAAAAAAGATATCCAAACCGGCGTGATATCCAAATATCGTCGAGCTGAAGAGCTGAGAGTTCGTAAATTCATTTTGCCAAACCTTTCGTAAATAATCATGTCTTCCGTCACCGTTTCCGCAGCGTCCCATCAGCCGTCTCCTCGCGGGGTCGTCGTCCGCCTGCCTCTAGAATTTGCCGTCACCACCACCGCTGACAGCTGCTGCTGTCCACAGTCCGACAAGACCCCACCAACTGACCTTCCAACCACGCCAGAGACCCTCCATGCCCTGGCCGCGACGGTAGACCACCTCGGCCACTTTGACCTTGTTTTTCTTCGAGTTGGCTCTGGTCTTTGATTCTGGTTCGGTGACGACGGAGGTGCCCTCCTCGAGGACAATGTGTGTCATTGTGCCTAGCACACCATTGTATCTTCCGAGCGCGAAAATGGTCTCCATGGTTGCCGGCTTCTCAAACATGTCTCGTGGCTTGATTTTGAGGACGGGTTCGATTGCCTGCACGTATTCAGGCGCGCTCATGACAGACGCCTGTCCTCGGCGCAGTACGGTCTCCAGGGGCAGCTTGACGAAGAGGGCGAGAGAGGATGCGCAATATTTGGCAATGGAGAAGGCCACGGGGTTGACGTCCTTGTCGATCATAAAGCGGGTGCGCAGGACAAGTGGCGTCGAGAGGGTTAGGAGAGGGTGGATGAGGGAGTGAAGGACGGTTGGCAGTACAAGGACAGGCGAGCACATGTGGGATGGGAGACTGCGAAGAATGGAAAGAACACGACGTGGCTGGCGGGTTGTGGGGGTCATAATGAGCCTGTAGGAGTTAGGAATGGACGGCATAAACCACAGCAAAGAGGAGATCGTTGTTGTGGATTTGCCACCTACCTTGTGCGGACAAGATCCAGAGGTGAAAGAATCAGGCCGGCCGTGACAGAAGCTGCGGCAGCAACGAAAAGCGACGCCCACGGGTATGGCGAGGCAATGTCAATCAAGCGGTCGACATCGTCCTTGAGGCCAAGGTCGGGCACGTTGAAGAGCGCACTCAGCAAGCTTCTCGACCAGCTTTCGATAAGGGACTGCAGGACGGTGTAGAGGAACGACGCGTTGGTCCCCTTCCACACACCCCAAACGCCTTCTTTCTGCCACAGCTGCGAGATAACTTCTAAGATTGAGTCTGGCTTCTGGAGCACGAGCCGGTTTTCGGCCAGTTGTGGTCCTGCGCTTGCTGGCTCTGCTACAGGCGCGCCATGTGGTGATGCTGCACGGCGGCTCTGCGGCACGGGGTAGAGCGGCAAAGACGTATTAGGCGTACTGGGTGTGAAGTAGCTCGGCTCGTCCGGATCGGATTCGTAGCCGCCATACTGCAGAATCTAAAAGTTAGAAATCCGACAAGGATGACGACATAGCGCGGGACAAGCTTAAGCGCAACGGGGTACGAACCAGATCATCGGCTGCTCCCCAGCCGTGAGACCGGTGTCTCTGGGTTGGCTCGGGCACAGCGACGACCGGCGCCGGAGTCAGGGCGTCCAGAGTCGCCTGGCTGTCTTGGCTGCGAAGCTGGAGGACAGTCTTTGCGACCTCGAACGGCTGTGCCATCAGGACAGACACGTATCGCCACAATAGCTCGTCAAAGACATCCTTTGCGGATTGGACCATGGATGGCGACGGCTCGGTGATGTAGTCCTTGTAGTCGAGGTCGGCGAAGATGTCGCGTGCTTTGTTGGAATACGCGGAGGAGACATTTCCATGCGGAAGCCGGTGGCGCCCAACCGGCGAGACCGTCTCGGCGGCATCTCCAATCGAGGGTGGGATGTAGTATGGCCGAAGAGGGTTGTACCCCTCGCTGTGCGACGCCATTGTGGGTGCCGTCGTTGTCTGCCTAGAAGGGTCGGGAGGCAGTCCGGGGTGCGTGCATGACGGGGAACGGATCGTGATGTTGGAGAAAAGATGCCTGTCCGGAGGCAAGAGATGTGGTTGGGCGAGTCTGGCCACCCACCGCTCCTTTCCGGGGACTAGCAAGAAAAGTTCTGGGATTAAACTTAACGCAGAAAAAAATCAAATAAACCGTTTAATGCGGCGCAACGTCTTTGGAGGGGTTCATGCAGAATAATATGGGACCCGCCCCCCAGTGTGATGTGGTCATTCTCGGAGATAGGCCCGCCGCTCAGATAAGAAGCACCATCGGCAGCGCTGGAGCCACCGACCACAGGCGCTCGTTGACCACTGTGAGACCTGTAAAATACAGGGCCTGCGACAGGCCCAATTAACCCGTCGCTATTGGCCAGCTTTAAAATCCGCGGAGCAAAGGAAAAAAAAGAGGAAAAGCCACTGCATGTTGGCAGCTCAGCCTCCCCGCAAAGGATAAACCCTCGACAAAAAAGAAACGACTGCCCGGACACAGCAGGACGGCGCCCGTTGGAAGCATAGAAGAAGACCGAGGAAAACAACGTGCGCGACAACCTTGCCATTGTGCGTCTACATACTGGACGCCCACCGAGGCAGATCTGAGGCGGCCGGTTGCAAAAAAGTCGAAAAGTCTACGACCTGGGCGTTGGTGATCTCGAAGACCTCGACCTTTCCCGCACTCTCCCTCCGACACCTCTACACACAGCCCAGCCATGACTAGAGCGAGGCTCCTCTCGACGGCCATTGCGCGCATTGCCGCCGCCCCTCCCACTTTCCAGCCGCGAGCTTCTGTTTTGCTGCGACTGGGCTTGGCACGCCCGACGCAGGCTCTGAAGGCTTCCCGTATGTCAAGTAGCTGGGGGGGGGGCGTACATAAATCCTCCTGCCGTCGAGAGATGCTAACTGGCCAATGCAGGATCATCACGGCCGAGCACCGTCCCAGCATACGGCGCCCGCCAGTTTTCTTCTAGCCATGTCAGATCCCACGGCCATGTCCACAAGCCGAAAGAGGGCGAGGAGTATGAACTCCCTGATGACCGCCCCAGTCGTGGAACTTTACTTTTCTTTTGCTGCTGTCTAACTTTTGCTTTCTGCAGACTCTGGATCACCTTCATTGACAAGGACGGCGACTCTCATAAGTTTGCTGTCGCGGCTGGCGACAACCTCCTGGACATTGCGCAGGCCAACGACCTCGAGATGGAGGGCGCGTGCGGCGGATCGTGCGCATGCTCGACGTGCCACATCATTGTTGAAGACGAAAATCTCTACGAGAAAATGCCGGAGCCCGACGACGACGAAAACGACATGCTGGACCTCGCATTTGGCCTGACAGAAACGAGCCGGCTGGGGTGCCAGGTGGTCATGTCCAAAGAGCTGGACGGGCTTGTGGTGCGGTTGCCATCTATGACACGGAACCTGCAGGCAAGCGATTTCGAGTCCAAGGCGGCTGCAAGCGGATAGGAGCCGACCTGGGGAAACCGGGTATTTTGTTCCTGGGACGACCTGAAGGAATCCCCAGCTACGACATGGCAAGGCCGGTGCATAAGCCACAATGATTTGATGATGAATTTTTTCTTTCACTCTGCCTAGGGAGGGGGAAGCAACAGCAAATGTATGAATATATATGGAATACCCTGGATTGGGACGGATATGGATGGCTTATGAGGGACACCAAAACCACAACAAGACGCAGCTCAACTCACACTCGCACAACTAGGAAGGATGGGTTAAAAGAATTCAATGGATAACACAACAGCACAAGAGAACTAAGCGCAGTGGAACGCAAGGCATGTTTTCAGAAGCGTTGCAGAGAAAGAGAGAGAAAAAAAAAAGAACAGCCAGACAAGACCAGCCTCGCACAGCTTCAAGCTTTCTTCACGCCTCCTCTAGGCCACCCTTCTTCAGCCCGCCACCGCCTGACGCGATAAGGTCCAGGAAGCCCTTCCGGCTCATCTCCGTTACTTTCGCCTCGCGCTTGTCCATACCCAATATTCCCTCCGTCTTGTTGAAACGCTTGGCCTGCGCCGCCTTTACTTGGGCGGCGCGCACTGCATTGAACAGCTGCACCACACCCCGCTGGGCCACCTTGCGCAGCCTCTTTTCCGTCGCGAATATTGTGGCGGTGGTTTCGTGGGCCTCTTCTGCCCCATCGGCATCTCCGCCAGTTTCAAGCGTCGGGGGCCGATTTGTCGCAACCAGGACGTCCTTGATCCGCCCCTTGTCCATGGCGGCCCGCTTCTCCAGGCGCATCTGGCGGCGGGCCTTGTCTTCGAGCGCGGCGTCGAGGCCCTGCCGGCTCGCTTCGCGTGCTTCTGTGCTCCGCGCCAGGACAGGATCGGCGCGGCGTGTCGTCGAGAGCTTTGTGCCCAAGATCTTTTGGAGCGACGTGGCAAACGTGCCCGGGTCGTTGCGCTTCGACTTGGCGCGAGTGTCTGAGACCCCCTCGCCGTCGTCAGCTGAGGATGCATTGTCGTTTTCGTCCTCGTCCTCGTCCTCGTCCTCGTCTTGGTATTCGTCGGACTCGTTGTCGTCGTCGTATCCTCTTGGAGCATCGCTGACGCGTTGTTTCTGTCCCAGCTTTGCCGCCTTTTTCGTCTTTGTGGCCTGCGTCTGCTTGTGCTTGGGGGTGCGGTCGTCGCCCAGCAGGTCCAGAGAGTCGTCCGAGTCGCTGTCGCCGAAGTTGTCGTCTGAGGATGCACCGTCATCGACAATGGCATCGTCATTGAGGGCATCGTTGTCCGAGTCCAAGAGGTCGACGGCCTGGAAACCGTCCTCGCTGCCGCTGCCATTTTCGACCGAGTCCGAGTCGCTGTGGTAGGCATTGGCTTGCTTCCTCCTTTTTTTGTTCAGTCTGTCTGCTTTTGGCCGTGACGGGTCGTCGCCACGCCTCTTCCGTGTCGCTGTTCCTGACATGTTTGCGTGTATGTATGTGTTTATATATGTCGGGATGTGTGCTGTGTGTGTCTGTGCATGGCTGATGTAGACTGAAAGGCTTTCCTGCCGCTGGGCTGCACTTTTCCATGATCTGAAGAAATGTTGTAAACTTTTTAGTGGGACAATCTCTTATCTTATCTTCTGTCACAGCCCATTCCGCGTGTGACGATATCACGTGATGACAATTCTTCCCAAGTCCAGATTGTCTTCGCTAGACAGGTATCGACAGAAATATAATGTTGTCTCGACCTCTTTACATTTTGCATTCTTTTTTTAATTCTTTTGCCAGACGTTAATCGGGCCATGTCATGCTCTCGCTTCCCCTCAAGCCTTTAGCGACTCAATGTATTCCCGCACCAGGCCCTCGGCATCGTCGTCCTTGGTCAGCCCCAGAGACAACGGCAGCGAGTAGTCCACGTTCCACGCCCAGCTCCGCAACAGAGCTTCGTACGCGGCGTTGGGCTCGTCGCGGACCAGCCCGAGCTTGTCCTCCCCGCCAAGCTTTGCCAGCGCGTCCAGCAGGTCTTGCACGCTTGCAATGACGCCGGGGAAGTTCACAGCGCGCTGGTGCGCGGGCAGCTTGTCGGACGGCCAATTGGCGACCCGCAGTAGGTTCTCGATGCACACACGCGGGCTGCAGAGCGTGGCCTTAAACTGGCGGTCGGTGAGTGGGAGGGCGCACTGGAGGCCGTTCATGGGCTCGCGAATAATGCCCGAGAGGAACGCGCTGGCCGCCGGGGCAGGCTTGCCGGGCCGCACGGAAATGGTGGGAAATCGCACGGAGTAGCCGTCAATGCAGCCCCTGCGGCTGAGGTCGTTGACGAGGATCTCCATCATGTACTTGCACGAGCCGTAGACACCTGTCGGGGTCGGGGTGGTGGCCTCCGTGACAAGATCCGGGAGAGGCGGGCCGTAGACGGCGTTGGACGAGGCAAAAATCACGCGGACGCCCCTCTGAGCCTTGGAGAGGTGCTCCAACAGACTGCGCACAGCATCGACGTTGACTTTGTAGGCGAGGGTCGGGTTGGCCTCGGAGGCGCCGGACATGATGCCATGGAAGCTGAAGACAGCCGTCAGGGGAAGCGCAGCTGCGACAACGCTCGCGACGGCCTCTGGTCTGGTAAGGTCCGCTTCGAGCAGGCGGGCGTTCTCTGGATGCTTGGCGCCGGCGGGCACAGAGGGCTTCACGAGATCAGTCAGAAAAACAACGTTGTCCGGGTCATCAAGCAGGCGTGCGGCCAGAGACGGGCCAACGAGGCCAGCAGCGCCGGTAATGAGGTAATGTTTGGGCATGGTGGGAGGATCCTGTTGAGTCCAGGGCAGATAGACTCTAAGACAGGGCGAGGCTGTTTTCAGATCGTCGTCTGTTCAAGGGGAGAGGCACAGTGGAACCTAAAGCAGTATGTACGACGTAGCGACCAGGAGTCTCCTGCAACGCAGCATGCACAATCCCGTCTGGTGCAATAACCTGCGTGGGGGGGTTCAGCAATGCAGAAGTCACGAAGAAACGGCCTGGTGGCATCTTCTCCCGCCACTCACTTCTTGTTCGTTGGGGCAGCCCACTTACTGTTGCTAACATCAACAGTACAGGGTCAACTCCCCCCTAGGCTCGTTCTCTCCTGTAACATTCAGCACTCTTTCCTGACGGTATCGGAGCCCTGCAGCTGGGATAGAGCGCAGAAATATGCCATTCGGCTAAACTAAGACCGAAACCGAAACATGGGAGCCTCCGCTATTTCCGTTAACCTCATGCCCCGCAAGTTGGCCTCTCTAATTCTGCCCCAGCCAGTCGGCGAAATCTACTTGTATTGCCTGGTCTCGTCATGCGTCCGGCCGGGATGACGACGTATGTGCCCATAGGCGATTCGTCTTGCTGCAGAAAATACGCAATAGCGGTGTCCACCTGGGACATCGGGTCGCCGCCGTAACCTATGGCTGGCAACAGCTGCAGCAGCCATGAGCTCGGCCTCGTAGAACCCCCGCAAAGTCGTGGATGTAAATAAGAAACTGGCAAGGGAGACCAGCTCTGTGCGGCTCTCGTTCGGCCCTGACGATACAATGTAATCCCCATATAAGTCCTCGGCGACGGAACTGTACTGTCCACGACGAGAAGAACATCCCGGAAGTTGTGTTGCCGCCAGTTTCCGGTTGTGGCCTGCACACAAGCAAAACCTGCGTGCGTTTACCAGCACCGTGCCACATCTTGAGAATTCTTGGCTCGTGAATGCTGTACCTGACGTTCAATAAAGTCCCCGTTCAGGTTTTCGCGGCGGAACGAATGGTATTCTCTTTCTCTCTTCCAGCCTCGTCCAACTCATTCCAAGCTGAATCCTGGGAAGTCAAAGGGCGTCTCGTGTGGCCGGGGCCCCTGCTCCCAGTTCGACAACCCTCCTACAAACGACGTGTGCAGTGAGTACAGCTCTGGACTGTGCACAATGTCTTCGGCGTAATGCGTTAGCAGGTCCTCCAAGTCCTGCCCAACATCAAAGTACCGACCACGCAGCACCGTCTTAGCCAACCCTGTTGCCAGCGCCACAGACACCATGCCGCTCAGATAAATAGAGTCGTTGTAAATGTCGAGCAGGCCCTCGTATTGAGAGGTTGATACTGGGAGCGCGGAGACGGATTCCTTTGAGTACTCTGGTTATCATGTTAGTAGTATTCTGCTAAGTGTTGCTTGCTCACTCATGCTGCCATCCAGTTGACACTCACTCTTCTCTACCATGGTAGACCGTACGCCACCGGGGTGCAACGAGTAGAGGTGAATATCATTGAAGCCCTCGGCATCGACCTCCTTCTGGGTGCACCCCGTAAAGTTGATCAGCGCCGCCTTGCTTGCGCAGTAGCTCGTGCTCCACGGGATCGTCAACGTCCCCGCGCGCGATGCAATGCTGATTACGCAGCCGCCACGCTGGGCACGAAACGTGGGCATGAGAAGTCGAATCAGACAGTAAGGCCCGTTGAAGTTGACCGCCATATCGTGCAAAAAGGCTCGAGGGTCTTGTTTGTACATCTGCCGAGGAGTGAGTACAGTGTTAATGTCAGTGTTGGCCTCATCGTCTTGTTCCCCAATGGCGGGGGGGCCGGGGGGGCCGTATCTTTCTGTCTTCCGTCTGCCTTCTTTGCACCTACTGGAGACAGCATATTCGATCCGGCGTTGTTGACAAGAATGTCAACCCTCCCTCCTGTCGCCTCCAGAACCCCTTGTACGAGCTGTTCACAGCTCACCAGCTCCGACACATCGCACTGCACAAACGCGACGTAGACGGCTCCCAGCTGTCGGCACCGGTTTGCGAGCTCTGGGGAGGGTGCCGTGCGGTTGTATACTAAAAACAGGCGACAGCCCGCTACAGCGAAGCTCTCGGCATGGCCCTGGCCGATGGCACCGGCTGCGCCCGTGATAATGGCTACCTTCCCCTTAAGCGCCCCCCGAAACTTTGAGGGGTGGATGAACGGGTAGACCTCGTTGTGTATGTGGACGGTAGGCTGTTGGGTTGTTTGCGCCATTGTAAGCAGATGGTATTGTGAGTTTGATATGTTCCAAGGTATTGTTTTGGGGTCATTCATGCGTCTTGAGGAGTATGAATTGGGGGGTAGATTTAAATATACCTTGGGAGACATGGCATCTACCCCCTCACCGCCGCCGCAACAGCCCCAATTCCGATCTATGCCTTTGAGCCCATATGCATCCGAAACAGCAAAAGCTAACGTTTCTCGGCAGATGGCGCGGGTCTTCTTTATCGTAACGCTGCGCCCAAAATTAACAGAGTCAGTAGGTGAAGATAATGTAAAGTACTTGTCTTTTCTTCTTCTCATAAAATGGCTCATCAATAGACTCTTTCCTGAATATTCTAGATAAGGCCGAGCATATTGTTATAGGCCACAAACAAAGACTGGAGCAATGATCGTGCCAAATGTGGCCAAAATCAGGGTAGAATGATTCAGTACATCGAATCAACAACATAACAGTCCAAAGATGTCATATTGTGTACGGAGTAGTACTTATTGACATGGTATATCGGGCCAAAGGGGGCCTCCGTCTAAACCTTACTTGCACTGCTACAACAAGCACCAACCCTGTAGCTAGTGCTCTCCTTTGCGCACCGATGAGATGTGCAGTTGTCTTTCGACCCGGCCATGGCAACTCCTTCGTGGTACAGACCGAAGATCGGAACGTTGCCGTCTATGCCTTTCTCTCACCCCGCTGTCGCGGGTCGTTTTCGTCGTGGTACAGCTCGGGACACGGGGCAGAGCGCCGGAAAAAGACCCATCTCTTGATCCACCACGGAAGAACAGTGCCCACCTGGTACTTGGCAAAGACGCGGTTGGGGACGGCAAAGATAAAGTCCAGTTCCTCCAGGGACTTCTGCTTGGTTTCCGGCACGCAGAGGAAAATCATGGTGAGGGCCACAAGGTTGAGTCCGGCATAGAAGCCGAAGACGCCGACAGGCTGCATGACAGCAAGCATGCGAGGGAGAGTAAGAGAGAGAACCGAGGCCCAGAAGTTGTTTGTCGCAACTGCCCACGACATGCCTATCTCACGATGCGACAGCGGGAACACCTCGGCAGAGTACATGAAGGGAACGGGACCTTCGCCAGGAGAGTAGAACGCGGCAAACAAGTAGACAAAGGTGGCGACGGCAGCAATGCGCGCATTCTTGTCTGTGATGAGATAGCAGAGGCCGGCAGCTGGTGGCCGTGTTAGTATTCTATGACTCGAAGAAAGCTGGCAGATGAGGGCGAGCTCGGGGGTAATATACTTAGAAGCGTCCAGAACATGTTCGGGAAGGTGAAAAGTAGAAGCGTGCGGCGGCCGTATGTGTCCATTGTGAAGACGGCAGGCCAAGCGAAGATGAACTAGAGAGATGGGAGAATTAGCAGAGGCCCAGCACTTTCGAACAGAGCTCGCAATGAAACATACGTTGATCAAACCAAAGCCAAAGGACGCCCAAAGAGCCGTGTACGCGCTGACACCGCTCTGCTCAAAAATCGTGCTGCTGTAGAATGAAATGATGTTGACTGTTGCGGTGGTCAGTTTATTGGTGCTTCCGTGCAAAATGGCCAATGCGGCGGGTGAGTAGAACCTACTGCCACACATCTGCTGGGCAATCATCACCACACCAGATGCCCAAGTCGCCCGACGAACACGGGGGATGGTGAAGAGCTCGATAAAGCGCGTGAACATGCTGCTGTTGACGTCGAGACCAGACTCTTGTATCAAGACCCGCTCTTGCTCGAGAAGGGCGTGGATGTAGTACATGTCGCGGCCTGCCTGAAGCCGGGAGTTGCGAAGGCGGATTAGGGAGTTCCACGCTTTCTGGTACTTCCCCTTCTTGAAGTACCAGCGGGGGGACTCGGGGCAAAAGTATGTGCCAAAAACAAGGGGAACGGCTGGGATAAAGGCAGACCCAAACTGCAAGCGCCAGCCAATATCGCCGACCTTGCCGACGGCCAGGTTGGCGCAGGTTCCCAGGAAAATTCCTAGAGGGCAGTCAATATACAGTACCAAAATCAAACATCCGAGGCCTGTCGAATACATACCGAATGCTGTCCACACCTGCCATGACATGACCAGGCCACCACGAATGCTAGTGGGGGCATTCTCGGCAGAAAACACCGGGACAGTGACTTCTTTCAAGCCCATGCCAATGCCGAGCAGCATACTTGTGCGGGTGTCAGCTGAGCTTCATCCCAACGGAGCTGCGAAATCTTGAAAGCATGACGTACCGGCAAGCCGCAAGTTGACCCCATGTCTGTGAGGTGGCCATTCCGAAAGGGGCGAGCAGGGAGAAGATGGCCCCGATCCAGATGGTTCCACGGCGGCCGAAGTATTCGTTTAGGGGGTCCGAAATCCAACCGGAACTGTAGGCAGAGTTAGCTCTCAGCGTTCGTACCTAAACTATGACAGCACACGAGAATGTGGACAGACGCACAAGAGGCAGATGGTGATGTAGGGCATGGAGTTGACGAATCCAATGATCCAGCTGTTCTTGGCACAGAGCCCGGCATCGGCATCGGGGCCGCAAGACGAGCCAGCACCTGACGGAATACCGAGGGCCTCAGGGAACGACAAGTTGGCCCCGTTGGAGGCAGTTTGGTCCCAGCCCTGGATGGCAGCAGCAATGGAGCTCAGGACGATTGTATAGTACAGCGCCATCGGATGTCTCCAGCGGTGGGTGACCTCGTTGCGGAGAAACTGCTTTTCGGTCTCGTCGAGATCGCCCAGAGTCTCAAAACCGGCAGGGTCCTGTGCGACGAGGGCACCCTTCTGGAGGTAAGGAAGGATGTCCTCGGGAAGTCCCTTCTCCTGCTGAAATCGAACAACATCGTCGAGGAGCTGCTGGCGCGGGATGCCTTTCAGGGGGTTGCGGATTTCCCCCTCGACGTTCTCGGCGAGCTTCTTGGCGATGTCTGCCCTACGGGCCGCGCCATTGTCCCCAGAGCCGTTTTCACTGCGACAGACGAACACGGGTAAGCAAATTGGAAGCAAGACGGCGCGCACTTCAAGAAGAAGAATGGAGCAGGTTCAGAAAGCGCCTTTCGCCTGTTGTAGGCTGTGGACGTGGCAGGACGGGAAGACTGAATGCAAAGACGCGAAGGGTCCGTGCTACTCAAAGCCAAATGGACGGGAAACGACAAACGTACGGAACCTCTGAGTGGCTATGAGCTGCCTCGTTGGAAAGGACCTTCTCGGCCATTGTAGGGTGGCCGTGATAGAGCGATGGATAACCCGCTATGGCTAACAATCGCGAAGCGAATGGGCAACGTAAGGTTTCTGGTGGTCTGTGGTCTGTGGTCTGTGGTCCGCGGTTCGTGTTAGTCGATCGGCAACGAGCCTGTCGTCTTTGTCCAGACACCTTGGCCGGTTCGTGTGGTGTTCTGTGGTGCAGATTGTGGTATCGTGAAACGTGGAAGGGAGTAGAAGGGCACGAGAAGCATAATATAAACGCTAAGAGCCTCGCAAACACAGGGAAGGCAGGAACAGAGGGGAGGGGGGGGGGGGGGGGTTGCAGACACGGGAAGGGGCTGTGGGACAATTGGCTGGACAAAGGAGGGTCACACCGGGTAAATAATCAGCAAAACAGGGAAGGACCAACTTACAACAGCCAGGGAACGAAGCCAGTGCGGTTTTGATCAGGTAAGACACGCGTTGGAATGGGGTTGGAAACCTTTGGATGAGGCGAAGATGCGGAGGGCAGGGTTATTTCTTCTTAAGTAGTTATCGAGCCGACGTGCTAGGACTGCTGGCATCTGCACTGTGTCGATGTCCGCATCCGCAGTCTCTCCCTGACAAGGCAACAATCCGCGGGGAACGGGGGCAACATCACGGGGACATATGGAGGAAGGAAGGGGGGTGGAGCATGGAGCACAGAGGCGCGGAAGAACGATGGAGGCAGGGCAGGACCAAACAAAAGGACGACGGGCTACGCGGCCCACATGACGATGGCCATTGAGCGGACAGAAAGGACGTCAAAGGGAAGGAACATCTACTTATTGGGAAGCATGGTGTCCGAGCACAGGAGGGTCACAGATGCTCCCATCCGGCTACCAAGAAAGAGAAGCGTGAGACGTTGAAGCAGATGCTTGTAAACAGATGTGCCGCATCGTACACGTACATGAGAGAACATGTCTCACATTCAGTCTTGCCATACTGTAGTCCTTGCGGGAGCAGAATACAAACCACAGGCGCGTCATACGGGGAGGAATGAATGCCCCATAAAAGAAAGAGACACAAAACAAAGCCGTGGTCGAATCTCTCCCTACCTGGCTAGGACCCACCCCAACGTGTAAAACACGGCACTGGTTGAAACCAGTGAGTAATAGTTCCTCGACGAAATAATGGACATGCGTGTGGGGAGGTGTGGGCAGCTCCCGGGCTTGCTTCGGCGCGACTACCCCGCAACTGTCGCCGACGCCGAAATCCTTTGATCCTTTTTGGGGACGAAAGGGCACAGGGCGCGTCTCCACGAACCGGACTTTGAGTGCCGCCTTCTCCGCAACTGTGATCCCGTAGTCGCTTTTGATGTTCTGAGGAGAGGTCCACCAGAATACGGGGTTGGGATAAGACGACGAACCCCCGCAAAACAAAAGCAAGAGAAGTACTCGTCTGTCCTCGTGACGGGAGGAGTCTGGCCAACAGTCCACGCCAGCCCGCGCATCCCGAGATACCCTACAGACCTTCTATCTTGGGAAAGGCAGCAGGGACGGAAGCCACAGAAAAAGAACCACCGCCCCACCCCCTCCCTCCACGAGACAAAGCTTGTCCTTTAAGCCGCAAGCATCATCTGACTGGCCCGTCACATAGGTACGCGAAAAGCAGCGAGAATAGAAGCGAGCATGATCTCATTGCCCTGGGGGTCATTCATCCATCTACGGAGTACAGACAATGCGCGTCTCGAGCGTGTTGCCCGTGCAAATGTAGGCGTGCTCTCTTTTTTGGCCGCCAGGCATGTTGTGCCACAGGAACGAGGAGTTGTAAGATACAACACATGAGCTGCAGATAGAGTGGTTGGGCATGCAGAGCTGAGGGACGGGTATATCAACATGAAGCACTCGAGTCGGTACTCCGTAGGAACTTGATAGAATGAATGAAGCCTGCCTGCGAGACCCCAACTTGGTTCCAAAGATCTCATTGTTCCAGCCACCAAGAAAGTACCGAGTTAGAACCCCCCCCCATAAAGAAACGCCGTCAAAGCCAGAGACCAGAAAACAGACTAGCTGTGGCCACGAGGCGCAAAGTCGAGCGTTCGGCTGAGATGGAAATCGGCGGCAGCTTATCTGCTTCAACTCTAGCGCAAAGATCGCAGGATAAAATGGTGGGGTAGCTGTGCAATAGAGGTCGCTGGCTTTTGGTTGGTGTCAAAGTGCTACTGGCCAGAGGAAGACGACTCTGTAGGTCCGGTGTTGCAGCGCCTCGAGGAGAGCACTCGTAGACGCCGTCGGTTCATCCTCTGCCGCCGGTTAATCTTCTGAGTGGACGTCGTCTCGATGTGTGCCCCGGGTTCATTCTCAGCAGGGCATACTCCCCAATTGCCATTGACTGGTCTCTGTCACTTCTGAGGCAGATAGTTGAACCTCTCTTTTTATGGCATCTTCCGGGTGTCTTTACAAAGGTGTTCTTCCTGCCTTCGTTGATGCTGGGTTGATGCGCCTCTGGTTCTAGGGCACTTGCTGCATCCTGAGGTGGGCTTTCTAGGTCTGTTTAGCGCAAAATCTAATCCACGTGAGTGGTCGGGTGGCCTAATGGTAAGGCGTCAGATTTCGGCTCTGAAGATTGGGGGTTCGAATCCCTCCTCGATCGGAGTACTTTTTGGCCTCTACAATGTGTGGGAAAAGGAGCTGACACGCGTCTGTCTGTTCCTCTTCTTTTTCCTGTCCCTTTCTTTTTTGGTTGTTTTGCTCTCTGCTGTGCAACACCTGGCCTGTATCGTCTTTGACAAACACGGCTTTCATGCCAAGGACGGACTAGAAGCTTCCTTGTGGTACCAAACTCCGTACTTTTTAAAAATGCATGTTTGCGGCTATCTTTCTCTTCCTTCACAACGACTGCCCGGTCGGCTCTTGGCGCCAGTGGTCTTGGTCCTCCGGCACGATGCCCGATTGCTTTCTGTGCTTGTGCCCCTCCATTGCTATGCGTGTGCCCATCTTAGAAAAGCAAGCGTCGATGCCAAACGTAAGGCGGCCCATCCGAGTCTCGTTCGGCACAGCCGTCGTATGGACCTGCTGGAATCGTGTCGCGTGTTGCAAGATGCAGAGGCCGGCGCGCCGCTGGCCTTCAATGGCCTGTCTGCGCCTGTGCCTTGGCCTGCTCGTGCGCATGTGCTTGTGCATGCGCCGAGGTCTGCTCGTCAACCTTGTTCGGCGGCGGCTTGAAGCCGCCAATGGGGTCGCAAAACATGTAACAGACCCCGACCATGCAGAACAGGATCGTGTAGATGCCGGCGAGGTTGACGTCGGCGGCCGTCCACCCCTCCATTGCAACGGCGGTGACTGGCGAGAACGGCCAAGGAGCCTGTCGTGGGTGCGGTGAGGGCAATGCGGGTCAGCAATACTTGGTGACGTTCGGAGTACGTATGCGACATTTTCTGAAGCCGAAACGAACGGAACCCCAACCCCCCTGCGACACTCACTAGAAATAATCACTTGCGATCGAAGGAGGCGCCTGAAAAGCACGCGTGTTCTCAGTGTCCGCGTCAACTGCTCTGTCTGGAGCCCTCCGTGGTGCGGACGACGTAGGTGCGGCGCAGTCTAGGTTTGGAGGAAGGGAGAGAAGGCAAAATAAAACTAAAATGGTCAGGCCCAGGAGAAAAGGAAGCTCTGCTAGGTGGCTGGCTAGCTGGCGAGGGAGTCGGAACTATCGGATGTTCGGGTTAGCATGCCTCCAGCGATCTCTCTGTTTACGAGTGCGGTGGGTCTGGTCTCAAGATAGCACGCGCAGCAGGAACGGAAATATCAATAAACCGCAGGGGACGGGGGAAGCAACGACGGGCAGGCACTTTCGACGTAATAGGGACTCCTCCCCCGAACACGCAAAACGTGCAACCGCGGCCGACTCCGATTGCTCTGTGCAACCGGGGTTACAGAAATAAGAGCAATACCGTCATCGGGAAGGAGCAACCCCCCCAAAAACGATTCGTGACGTCACGCTCTTGCCACCACTGGAAAGAACCAACTCCTCCTGTTTGTTGTGGACAGTTTGAAATACGGAGTACAGAGGTGTGTCGATAGAGCCCACTTAAATTAAGGTTCATGCGACAGCCGCGGCGACCAATCCTCGTCCCATCTGCATCGTGAAAACATCCTTGTCCTGGGAGGTAGTGTATCTGGGGGAGCTCGGCTCCGACAGTGGGGGTCGCCTTTGCTCCGCAGCTCCAGAGTTCCCCAGTCGCCTGGTTGTCCCAGGCCTCTCGGGATCGGGGCTTTTGTGCAGTTACGACACCGAACCACCCCGGGAAAGATGCTTACTCTTTGTCGACTCCGCCAACGATCGTCGGATGCGCTGATCAAAATCTCTCGTGGCGGGAGCGCTGTTGTCCCGCTCGTTCATCGCATCTGAATAACTGCCCCATGTCACGACGCCTATCATCTCGAAACGCTCTCCCTACTTGAGGTAGCACTTGGGAAACGAGGTTGCCATCTGCGCTGCTGTGGACTCGATTTCCCGGGGAATCGGATTACCTGCCCCCGCCCGCTCTTTGTGGCCAGCTCGCCAACTGCTAGGCATCACCCGTAACCCGAGCTAGGATAGCTCCTCCCGATTTGACCCCGCGGACGGGACCAACGCCTCCCCACCCCCAACTGTCTCCGGCTGCAGCCTTTTTGCTTTCGTCACAGCGTGCCTTTGGAAACAACTCGACGAAGAGTGCGTTGTCTCGCCTGTCTACCACCTCTCCCTGCCGGCATCATGGCTTCTGCGACCCCGCTCCGTGTCGGCTATGTTCCGGAGCACTTCTCCACGCCCATCCATTTTGCCAAGAAGCACTTTGGCCTCAATGCCGAGACGGTCCCGTTCCCCTCCGGAACCGGCCACATGATCACCGCCCTCCGCGCTGGCGACATCGATGTTGGCATTGGCCTGACAGAGGGCTGGGTGGCCGGCCTGGGCAAGGAAGAGCCTGGGCAGGGCGGCTACAAGATAGTGGGCACCTACGTCGAGACGCCTTTGTGTAGGTTGCTTTGCCTGTCGGCGTTTCTTTTTTGCTGCTCAACGATGGTCTGACATTCGTATGTAGGCTGGGCCATATCGACCGGCTTTGACCGCACCGACACCACCTCGGTCGACTCCCTCCATGGCGGCAAGATCGGCGTCTCGCGCATCGGCTCCGGCAGCTTCGTCATGGGCTTCGTGCTCGCAGACCAGCAGGGCTGGTTGGCGGATACCCCGGAGACCAAACCCTACGCCGACACAGTTGTCCTCAACACGTTTGAGAACCTGCGCAAGGCCGTCAACTCGGGCGCCGCCGACTTCTTCATGTGGGAGCATTTCACCTCCAAGAAATACTATGACAACAAGGAGATAAAGCGCGTCGGCGAGATCTACACGCCCTGGAGCAGCTGGAAGGTTGTGGCGTCGACCGCCATTCTGTCGCCCGACCAACCCGACGGCCGGCTGCAGGACCTGTTTACCAAGCTCAACCAGGGCATTGCGCACTTCAATTCCAACCCGGAGGAGTCTGTGCAGTACATCAGCACGGCGCTGGACTACTCGGAGGCGGATGCGCGGGAGTGGCTCAAAACCGTGCGCTTCCCCTCCGAGACAAGGGGTGTTAGCCGGCAGACGATTGACAGCTGCGTCGAGATTCTGCAAAAGGCCGGCGTGCTCGTCAAGGGAAAGGGTGCCACTTCCAGTGCCATGATTGCACAGGAGCGGTGATGCGCACCTCTGGTAAAGATAACCGAAAAGTACGAGTGAGAATAGACACATCAGCCTGGCACGATTCGCCGAGTATCCAGAGCTCTTTGGTCCCCGGGATACAGGCTTTGCAGTCCTTGGAGACGCAAGATCCTTTTGATTGTCTTGGCCGTATTCCCTTCATCTTTCAATGCTTTATGTCCTGGAGACACGGGGTATTTTACCCGTGTAAACAACAAGCCCACCAGCGGCTGGTGGGAATTACCAATCGTGGGGTCCAGCCACCGCGGAAGGGGACTTTGGACAGTCCCCATTTGGCAGTACGCAATAGAACAATGACATCTGGAGGTATGGCCTCTGGAGCGTTCTCGTGAGAACGGTTGAATGCGTGCAAATACGGGCAACGGCTGCGAGCCTCCTTGGCCCCATATGGGAGATACAACCTTTTTGTTTAGCCTGATGGAGCAATATCCCTAGATCTTGGGAGGGAAATGGGGCATGGTTGTGTGATGCTAATATTGGCGCTCCTGTCTAAAGTCTGCGTGAGTAGCCGCTCCTGTCTCGTGGGAATCGTCGTGGAGTCAGAGGCTCTCTGCATTGGCGTCATCTTACTTTGTTTTTTCTGTCTCACCCCCAAGAGTCCCATATCTACGCTTTTCAGTAGGACAGACAGCCATGAAGTCGAACGTACTTCTCTGGTTCGCAGCTGTGGCAACGGCCTACGCTGCTGGGGCTGCTGCCGTTGTCGCTCCGCGCCAGGCCACCCAGAGCATCGACAAGCTTATGAAGGCCAAGGGCAAGCTCTACTTTGGCGCCTGCTCCGACCAGGGCCGGCTGACCTCGGGCAAGAACGCCGCCATCATTGACGCCAACTTTGGCCAGCTGACACCCGAGAACAGCATGAAGTGGGACAGCACCGAGCGCAGCCAGGGCAGTTTCTCCCTGGGCCAGGCCGACTACCTCGTCGACTGGGCGGGCGCGCACAACAAGACCGTCCGCGGCCACACCTTTGTGTGGCACTCGCAGCTGGCCGGCTGGGTCAGCCAGATCCGTGACAAGGACAAGCTCACCGCCGCCATCCAGAACCACATCACGACCATCATGACCCACTACAAGGGCAAGGTGCGCGGCTACGACGTGTGCAACGAGATCTTCAACGAGGACGGCTCGCTGCGCACCTCTGTGTTCTCGCAGGTGCTCGGCGAGGACTTTGTCCGCATTGCCTTTGAGGCAGCCCGCAAGGCGGACCCAGATGCCAAGCTGTACATCAACGACTACAACCTCGACAGCCCCACGGCGGCCAAGCTGACCAACGGCATGGTCGCCCACGTCAAGAAGTGGATTGCTGCCGGCGTGCCCATCGATGGCATCGGCACGCAGGGCCACATCTCTGCCGGCCAAGGCAGCAACCTGGCCGCAGCAATCAAGGCTTTGGCGGCGTCCGGTGTCAAGGAGGTTGCCGTCACTGAGCTCGACATCCAAGGCAACAACGCAGCCGATTATGCTGCCGTTACCAAGGGCTGTGTGTCTGAGCCCGCCTGCGTCGGCATCACTGTCTGGGGTGTTCGCGACCCTGTAAGTTTACATTCAAGTGTTCATTTAGGAACTCTACCGCATTGTACTGTTCGTTGGTTCTTGGCGATTCTAAAACAAAACATGCAGGACTCGTGGAGGCCGTCTGGCAACCCCCTCCTCTTCGACTCGAGCTATGCCCCCAAGGCCGCTTACAACTCCATCATACAAGCCCTTTCGTAGAGGGGGAACAACCCACGCCTTTCGATGCACGACTGCACGTATGCACACATGCACACAGCTGGTCGATTTATGTGACGGTGAGAGGGGAACCAAGGGCCACGACGCAATGTACATAGAGGAGCTAGTTGCAGGCAGATTTTAGGTCGAGCGCTTCTCAGCTTTCAAGGAATGAGTTCACGTCTCAAAAGAGGTACAGTCGGCTGGTTTCCAGATGCTTCAGGCCAAAGTGCTTGACCAGAACCTCGCCTGGCTCGATCGAGTCGTAGTTGAAGTGCTCCACACGATTCAGCGGGATGTGGTTGTACCGGTGGTCAAAGACTGCCGCATAGGTCATGCGGTATGAGCAAAATGCCATGAACGTGCCGATGATGGCGCCGGCGACGATGTCATACCAGTTGTGGTATGCATCGATGGTGAGTGCACCGCCTATGAGCGTGGCACAGAGAAGTGGAGCGTTGAACAGCAGCAGCTTCCACATCTGAGTATGACGGTTGGAGAAGATCTTGAACTTGGCATTCATGTACAGACTGAGGAAGACAAATCCCGCAAAGGCAGCAGTCGTATGGCCAGAGGGGAAGCTGGTGAGCGAGTCGTTGATTTCCCAAGCGTCACCGGTGCAGACGTCGCGCGTGTAGTACATGGACTTGAACCCGGCGGCATTGTACTGGGCGTCCGTAGTCTTGGCAAGCGACAAGTCCGGCTTGCAGACGTCGAGGAAGTGCGGACGCAGACCACCAATGAGCCACTTGAGAGTGACCTGGAAGATGACAGAATTGGTGAGCGAGTAGAGCACGCCGAAGATGGCGTTGTTGGCATCCCAGAACGAGCGGATGCGCAGCTGCAGAGCCAGAATGCAGACAACCGGCACAACGGGGCCAAGCAGAATGGCAAGCCACGATGGAAGAATCTCCCTGCGCAACGGGTAGGCGAACTGCGGATAAACGACGTCGCCATTCTCGGTGGTGACAGCAAACGAGCGCGTTGCGGGGGTCTTGGTGATGTACAGCTGGTCCATACGAGATTAGCGAAACAGACAACGAACCAGAAGAGACAGAGGACGGAGCGAGACGCCATACCATGCCAGCAGCGGCTGTAGTTGACAGGATGGTCACAATGTCAACCCACGAGTACCGAACCCAGGCAAGGGCAAACTGGACCAGTTTGCAGGGCAGGCTGATCAGTTTCTTTGCGAGGCAGCATTCTGTTTTGAGTAGAGAACCAACGCAATGTTGGCAGCAACAACGACCGCGCCCAACGAGGTGATGAAGGAGCAGAAGAAGAAATCCATCGGGCGGAGGCAGCTCGTCCGTCTCTGGGGGCCGGTCGAGAAGGGGCTCGAGAAGGGGCTCGAGAAGGGGCTCGGTGGTTGTCTCTTCGGCAGGCCCTTCCTGCGGATGGTCGCTGCTCGCGGCGGGAGGGGGGAACTTGTTTCTTAGGGAGAAGCAAAGCATAGTGATAGGAGTCTCGGGGTTTCTAGGATCGAAGTGACGCGCGAATGGAGATGTTGTGTACGCAGATAGGGGGGTGCGAGGAGACAGGTGACAGAGCAGCGATGGTGGCATCGGACTGTGAAAGGCAGATGTGAAGGGAGTTTGTAAACAACTCGCTCAGATTCCCCATGGCAAGAGGGCTTGCTCGTGCCTTCCTCGGCAGAGGCAGAGCAGCTGTTGTGCCTTCCATAAGGGCCACTTGTCCCAACGGCCATGTCGGGAAGGAACAAACATCTTGTGCTGTCTCGTTCCGAGCGCCTGCTCTCCAGATCAGCGTTGCGAGGCGGTGCCTTCCACCTCGGTCTCGTGACATCTGCTGGCGGCTGTCGCCATCGTTGCCGCGAGCTGTGAGCCCAGCAACCGACGCACCGCCGAGCTGGACCCAACACTCCGCGGGGCAGCACCGGTTCACGCTTTCACCCCATTCGCTGGACGGCGTTTATTCTAGCCACTGCCAGCTATTCGGGTGGCCGGGCGTATCGTGCAGCCGCACTTCCGTGTTCAAGCAGGTGACATTCACAACAGGACAATTTGGTTGATTGGACGAAATGAGAAGGGGGAATAACAACCAGAGCGAGCTGAGGCCAAAGCACAACCGTCCATATCATACACTGCTGGGCGTCCTTGTCATGTCCAGCAAGGTGTCGTGGGAAGACTTGCCGGGCCGGCGTTCGTTTCGGGAAAGGGCCTCACCATGGCCGTTTCTTGCCGTTGTAGCCAAAGAACGAAACGTTGTCCTCCTCTTGCAGGCCGTGCAGCACCTTCAGCATGCCCGCGACCGAGTCTTCCGGCTCCAGCTGCGCGCCTTCGCCGCCCATGCGCGTCTTGACCCAGCCCGGGTCCATGGCGATGACGATGGCCTGCGGCAGGCGGACACGCACGTCGTGGCCTTGGTGGACGGTCAGCATGTTGAGGGCGGCCTTGGACAGGCTGTAGCCGATGCTCAGGCGGGGGGTCATCTGCGAGCTGAGCTGCATGCTGGCCAGCCCGGACGTCATGTTGAGGATGCGGACCGCGGGCGCCAGAGCCTTGTGGTCGATCAGAAACTCCACAATCTTCGCGGGGCCGACGACGTTGACGGCGATCTGCTGGACAAGCAGGCCCGGGTCCAGCGACAGGCTGTCCTGGGTTGGCGGGGTGCCGTTGATGCCGGCACTGACGAGCAGATAGTCGATCTTGCGGCCGTCTTTCAGCACGTTGCGCGCCACCTTCTGCGCGAAGATGTGGACCGACGGCACACTGGACGTGTCGCAGTTCACGACGTGCGTGCTCGGCGATGCGACGGCGGCCAGGTCGGAGCGGTCAGCATCTGGGCGCGTGGTGGCGATGATGGTGTTGTCCGGCGCCGCGGCGAGCTGGCGCACAAACTCGAGGCCGATGCCCCGGTTGGTGCCGATTATGCAGTACGTGGGCATTCTCCTGGAAGATCGAAGGGGGAGGGGGGGGGGTATGTTTCCTTTTTTCTTTCTTTTGTCTCTTATTTTCTGTTTTAACCCTTCTTTTTCCACGGGAGATAACCGGCGGATTCTGGCCCACGTCAGAAGAAGGTTAGCTAATGAGTCGCCAGGCGCCGTGGCGTGTCCGGCGCTGCCCTTCCTCCGCGGCATGAATCAGGCGCCATTCGGTTCTTAGTAGGTGCCCGTGGAACAAGGGCCACTTTCTATTCCTCGACTGCCCCCCGAATTAAAATGATAAGCAAAAATCGTCCATTCTCATGTCTCATGTTGTTTCCAGACCTTCACCACACACCGCAACGCGGCGTCTCCGTCCGTCCTCGCCAGGTTTCCAACCAGACTCCCAGAAACAAATCAGTCTTCGTGTTGCGGTGGTGGCCAGCCTTCTTTCCGTCCCGCCTGTCTTCCTTCTGTCGCCGCGCGCATTCTTCCCTTCTTCCCATTAACGCCAGCCTTATACCACGCGTCCTCTGCCGCCGTGCTTGTTTCGTCCAAGCAGCACCTCGTGCGCTGCTCCCTATAAGATGTAAACCGCCTGCCGCGAGTCATAAACATCGCTCTTCATTACCTGCACGTCTTTCTCGTGGAAGTCGTGCAGCATCAGCCAGCAGAGCATCCGGAAAGTCAGCGTGCACCAGATGTCGTCAATGTCGCGCGCTTCCGTCGGCCGTGTGGTCGTCGCATCGCGCTTCCAAGCTGGGTATCTGGCCGAACCGGTCGCGTTGGCGCCCGTCGGGCCGCTCGTGGCCCCAGGGGTGTCGGTGTGGCGCTCAGACGTTGGGATCACTTCTAAAACCACACCGGACCCGCCGCTACCTTGACTGCTGCTCTTGCTTTCGTCCTCATCGGTGACCGACACCACGACGGCTGAGGGTGTCGACGCGTCCTTCTGCGGGAGCTCAAACTTGCGTGCTGTCTCCGTGTAGACCGCCAGATTGTCGGGGATGGGCGCCGTCAGTACGCGCTTACGGATAAAGGTTACGTACAGCAGCATCAGCAGGCGGTGACGCTCGGTCCATGACGCCGTGTCGATGGTGTGCAGCGGGATGTACTGTTTGTTGTAGTACTCCAAGTTGTCCGGCGGCGGGAAGTAGGTGTGGCGACGGCTGTCACGATTCTTGCCGTGTCGGCGTTTGGCGGAGGGTGCTGCACCACCGCCAGCCACAGTCGCCGCAGCTGCAGCAGCTGCTGCACTGCTGGCTGCACTCAGGCCGGCACCGTCGGCAGCGTCATGCGGCTCATCGTCGGCGCTGTAGGGCCGCGAGTTGAGGTAGCAGAGGACCTCCTGCATATGCAGAGCAACAATGTGCTGCACAAGGTCGTGGTTTCTGGAGAGGAACTCGTCGCAGTGCTTGATAGAGTCGTGCAGCGTCGCGAGGAGCTTCACAAACGATGGCCGGCGTTGCACATCGTGCACCAGGCTGCGCTCGTGGTCGACATGGGCATTGTTGGCTGGGCCGGGCGCGAGCCAGGCGCGTGCCAGAAGCGTGCGCGCCCTGGCAAGTCCGGCGACAGCAGTGGCCTTGGTCCTGGAAAGCAGCGAGGGCGGCGTCGGCTGGGCGTGGGCGGGCTCCCGCTTGCGCATCACCTGGTAGCGCCGGTCCGCTATCTTCTTGACCTCGTTGGCCATGCGCCTGAGTGTGTTCTGGCTTTCAGCGAGCTTGGTCTGGGCCTCCTCCCGGGCTGCGGCCACGACGAGCCCAATGTCTTCCAGGATGGTGTCAAGGTGCGAGGTGGGCTGCCGCAGACGTGAGGACCCTCCGTCCTCTCCGTCCTCTCCGTCCTCTCCGTCTTTCGTGGCAGCCTCGCCGAGCGAGCTGCGGAATGCCTCGAGCAGGAGCTGGAGTGAAAAGGCAGACTTGTTCCAGTGGAGGAAGGTCGGGTTGGGCAGCATGGTGAAGGTTGTATGGGGTATCTGCAGCACCTGGCCGACCATGCCGAGCATCTCAAAGGGCACAGGGAACATATGAGAGTAGCGCGTGTGCTCGTTGCCGAGACGAAAGTAGTTGACCGTGTTGGTGTTACAGCCAAAGGACACGAGCGTCTCGGCAACCTCAGCGGCCGTCGCCAGCTGCAGTGTACCCTCATCCTTGGGCTCGTCGGCGTAGAGCGGGATGTGGAGGTCAGGTCGGAAGATGGTCGGGCAGAACCCGAAGCAGAGCTGCTTGACGGTGTCGTTGGGCACGATGCGGTTCTCCTGGAACCAGGTCTTGCCGACCTTGTCAAAGGTAAAGGCGATGCCGAGGTTGGGCACCATGGAGCCAGCCACGTAGAAGCCGTTGCCCTGTGCGCGGTATATGTTTGTGCTGCGGTCAAACTCCTTCCAGTAGATGCCCAGCATGGCCATCAACTCAACGAGGTGGCACATGGCGGTGGTGGCGTAGGGCTTCTTCATGCCGTCCGGGATCGTGTCCCACGACCGGGTCTTTTCTTGGATGGCCACGGCCATGGTATGGCGGTTCTCTCTCGCGGACGCGGGGATCCAGTATGCGTCGGTGATGCGCGTCTGCCACTCGCGCGACTCGCGCTCCATGCGCTGGATGGCCATCAGCAGTGCCAGCCACGTGGACTTCTCGTTGTCCGCTGTGCGGATCACGTCGCTCGTGTCGGCGCCCTTGTGCTTGGCTTTCTGCTGCATGCTGTCATACTTCTCGGGCGTCCAGGTGTGTGTGTCCTTGTAGTTCTGAGGCGAGCCGTCCAAGTAGATGATATTGTCGTTGCCCAGAGGCCCTTTCTCGTTGTACGGCGGTGCCACAAAGATGACAGGCACGCGGAAGCGTACCTCGAAGCGGAACTGCGTGAGGCGGAGCTTGCGCTCTGTGAAGACGGCCCAGTCGCCGATGATCTTGTCGCTGCACAACGCGTAGCCCTGGGCGGAGCTGAAGTACTGCTGCAGGGCCTGAAGAACGGCAATGATGAGGGCGACAACCGCTATGGCGAGGGCTGCGATGGCGACAATGAGCTCAACGCCGCCGGAAGAGCCCGAGCCGGAAGAGCCCGAGCCGGAAGACATGACGGTTTTTGTTTGCTGTTGGGGGGAAGAAGAATGGGGGGAGGGAGGGTTGGCCTCACAAAGCTCGAAAGACGGTGCCTCCACCGGTGTAAATGATGGCAAGAGCAGAATGGCTGGAGAAAGGAAGATGAAAAGGCAACAACGAGATAAAGAAGCCCACGGTCAAGAAATAGACAAGGTCGGCTGCATCCCGTTCAGCTCTCCCGGACATCTTTCAGCCGCTTTCCCTAGAAAATGGGCAGAGGGGCAGAAGGGCAGAGGGGTAGAAGCACAGAAATGCAAAAGGGCAGAAGGTTAGCAGGTCGCCTCTGCCATGAGCCTTTTCGGGTTGCCCTTTTATTTCTTCCTCTTCTTCTTCATCATATCTTTCCTCCTTTTTGTGTCTTCTCTCGGCCCCAACAGAACACGTTTTGTCGCAACGAGGCCAGCATCTTGTTCTCACTCTTTTTTCTCCTCCTCCAACGAAACTCCCCCAAGCACCAAGGCGTGTTTACTTTGCAGATGGTTGGGCCGAAACCATGAAAACTTGCAGGGGTGGCCTAGGTCGGGTGCCCCGACTGGCGTCCAAAATGAGCCAAAGCTGACGGGCTGGATGGCTTGGCCAAGTGCTAAGCGAGGCGCAGGATCCTTTAGAGGCAAGGTAGCCCTCCCCCAGCCACCCATCTTCCCGTTGGTGGGAAAGCTTGTCCGATGGAAATGGGGGGTCAGGGGGGCTTCTTTTTACAGGAAGCACTCCGTACGCATACTCCGTAAGATAGATGTGCGTTATTTTGAGGGAGAAGGGGGAGGCAATCGAACGCAATCCGCAAAATTGAGGGTGTGCGGCAGAGCAGGGGAGGCTGAAGTAAAAAAAAAAGTGACGGCAAAAGAAGAGAGGCCTAGTCTTCGAGACAGACTCCAGAGGCAAGCAACGACGCCTCAACGGCAACTTTAACCCGGGAGCCACCCAACCTAGAGCGAACTAGATGTCAGTCGTGCAGGTGGAGCTTGGGGACCAGCCAACCAAACGCACGAGAACTCAGCCTTGTCGCCAAAGCTTAGCAAACACATCTCCGTCTGCGGTCGGGAGGGGGCGGTGACTCCTGTCCGAGGAATGGAGGAGGGAGGAGGTGAGTTGGCCAGTGTGGCAAACTAGTGTGGCAGACTTCTACTTCTAGGCAAACGGCACAAAAGAGAAAACGGAAAGGATCGGTGCAGGAGGACGGGGTAAAAAGGCGACAGTTGCAACGTCTCGGAGCGAGGCAACCATGGGCGGAAAACTGCCGGGGTCATGCCAAGGCATCCGAGGTTTTGTACGTTATTTTTACAAGGGGGTTTGGTTCGCTATTTCACGACGTTGATTCTTGGAAGCTGAAAACAGGAGAGGTGTCAGGAAACTGAAAGTAGCTAAAGTACATGTACAGGAAGAAAAGGAAACCAGACAAAGAAGAACAAGAAGAAAAAAAAGGGGGTATCGGGGCCGTTTTGCACTCATGTAGACCGGGTTCCACACACACTAATTAGCTACGGAGCACCCTCTTTAGACATATATCGACAGCGCCACAATGCGGCTCTTTCAGGCAACCATCTGTGGTCTCGAACAGCCTTTGAACACCGACCCCCTACACACTGCCTGTGCCGGCCTCTTCCTTGGCTGCATTCACATCCACCACACCACGCGGCAGCATGTTCAGCTGGTCCTCCTCACCATCCAGACCCCGGAAGGTCATGTAGAAGCACAGGCCGCCCAGCGCCGCCAGCACAGCCACCACGGCGTAGTTCCACACCAGGTACGGGTCTGCGGACAGCGAAACAAACGCAAACCCCAGCGCGGATGACACGGCGTTTGTGAACAACGACAACGCCTGCACCATGGACCGCATGTTCTGCGGTGCCTTGGACTGCGCGTACTCGAGGCACGTCGTGTTCGCCAGCACCTCGGCCAGCGCCGTCAGCACAAAGCAGCCGGACTGCGCCCACACGGAGATGTCGACGGGCGCACATCGCTCGCCGCTGCCGTCGGGGCGGTGGCCCGATGCATACGCGCCGCACTCGCTGCGCCGGTAGATATAGTGCTGTAGAACGGCAGCCCAAACCATGGCGATGCTGGCGATGAAGTAGCCCGCGGCGATCTTCTTGATGGGCGTGAAGCGAAGGCGCCCTCGCCGCATCATCGGGTAGACAAGGTCGTTTAGGATGGGCAGCATGATGATGAGCGTCAGCGGGTTGATGTTGGCCAGGATGTCGTTGGGAATGTTGTCGAGCTTCATCACCGATGCCATCGAAACGAGGTTGTTTGTCACTGGAAAGAAGTCAGCACTACTCGGTGTGGCGATAGCCAGGGAGGCGAGAGACAAAAAGAGATAGAGAGTGACGCACTCTGGTTGTAACAGATCCAGAAAAACGGCATCCACATAAACACGCCGCACGCATGGAACCCACGGCGCACCTCTTCGACCCAGGCGTCGTCAAACGTCATCCAGGTCGGTCGCTGCGACGGCGCAATGGCCGACGGCTTGACGCGCTCCCAGAACGTGCCGTCGTGCAGCTGCCGGTAGGTCGTGACGGGGCTCAGCGACCACCGCCCGGCATTGGCCCGCGCGAACAGCCGCAGCGCCTTGCCCAGCACCGAGCCCTGCGGAGGCACGCGCACGTACCGCCGGCGCTCGCACCACATAACCAGCGGGCAAACGCACATCATGAGCGTCGGCAGCAGGAACGACACCCAGAAGCCCACGTACTTTTCCGCAAACACCATGCCAAACTGGCCGCACAGCGCGCCCAGGTTGATGCACAGGTAGAAGTAGTGGTAGATGCGCGACACGGTTACCGCCGGGTCGACAATCACGCGCTCGCCCGTGCCGGGGACCACCTGCACAAACATGCGCCGCCCGCGCGGCCCGGACGTCACCTGCTCTGCTACGAGAGGCGTTATGTTGGGCTTGAACCCACCTGTGCCCACGCCCAGCATCAGCAGGCCCAGAACCAGCGCCGCCATGGCGCCCCCGCGGGAGTGTTCCCCCCCCTCGGCCAGAACGGGTGGCAGGCCGGCGACAAGCATCACGCAGTGGCCCAAGATGCCAACGACGAGTGCCAAGGTGATGGTGCGGAACCGGCCCCAGTGCGTGTCCGCAATGTATGCGCCGATCAGCGGCATCGTGTACTGCCAGAATGTATTGAACGTCGTGAGGCCTGTCGCCATGCGCTGGCCTAGCCCCATGGCGCCGGGCTGTCCGTGGGGCGCGGCGCCCGTCGTAGATCCCTCGGGCAGCGGCCACTGCACAAAGTTGGTGATGACCGTCACGGACCCATAGTACGAGAACCGCTCACAGAACTCGATGAATGTGATTGAATATATCTTCAGCGGGATCTTGTCCGAGATGCGCCGGAGAGTTCGGAGTTCTTCGTCCGTAGGCTCGGGGCCAGGTGCGTCGTCGTCGTCGTCGTTGTCGTCGGCGTCGACTGACACCACCTGGCCTACATTCTGGCGAGACAGGCCCTTTTCGCCGCTTGACTGGATAACCTCACTCACGGATGCTACTGCTCCAGAGGGTTTTTGAGGCGGAGAGTCTTCGACAAGTGGTACGTCGGTGAACGGTGCATCGTTTGTCTCTGACAGGTTTTCGTTCTCCTCGATACTCACGGCAGGCGGGGACGGAAAAGACATGCTCGGCATGTTGTAACCGCAGTCGCGTGGCAGAGAGAGTTTGTAAAAGAAAGCCTTCCAGTAAAGTGTCGAAACCAGTCTGCGGGTCAATAGCTAACATGTTCGGTGAACAGGTGAAGGAAGTTTGAAAACAAAAGCAACAAAACACAATTTTGTGGGCGACTTGGGGAGGGCCATCCGCTTAGGCATCACGATGACCGTCTCCGACCTCTGAAGAGAATGTTAACAGACATATTTCATGCCCTACACCCTATACCCGCACACTTCTTGTTTCCTTTCAAAGGGCGGGAGGTAGATCTGGTTGTTCCCTCAGCTAAGCGCCTGGCCACGGGTCGTGAACAGATGATGTAAGATACGCGCTGGTCGTTCGCCTCGACAAAGTCTCTGTAAGCCTCAAAGCGTGGCAGAAATGAGCAGAAAACGAGACTCTCTATTTTACTAGAACAAGTGATTTTTTATGCCGTTCTGAAATACTGGACTGTTAAAATGAGTCGTCCTTTGGATCGAGTTTCACTTCTGTCAACGACAGAGTTCTGTCACGAAGAAAGAAGAAGTTGCAACCGAAGAAGAACAAATGGTAATTGCTAGACTAATACTGAAAGAACCATACAATGCCTTTTCATCGAAGACTTCCAAAGCGTTATCTATATACACCTGTAAAAGCCAATTGGGCGTTGTGTTTCGACTTGCAGTCTGCTTGTGAGGTCAACGACAAGGCTGGGAAAGGGCGGCGAATACACGTGACTAGTCAAGTGCTCTAGTGAAAAATTTCAACCACCAAGTTTTGCCGACAGCGGCGCTAGTGCTCTCCAACTTACAGCGGACTTCATGTCAATGGCTTTTTCAGTTGTTTCTTACAGATTTCATGAGCTGTCTTTATCAACAGCGGCCGTTGCACCTTGCGTTGCCCGGCTCAACTCACCACTATTCCCACAGCCACGCTTCTCGACACGATGACGAAGACGCCTGTGATTGGCCTCCTGGGCGGCGGCCAGCTCGGCCAGATGCTGTGCGAGGCAGCGGCGCCGCTCAATGTGCCCATTGCCGTGCTGGACGCCGATGATGCGCCGGCCAAGCAGATCAACCGCAACAAGCACCACGTGGCCGGCTCGTTCAAAAGCGCCGGCAAAATCCGCGAGCTCGCAGCCCACAGCGACGTGCTGACGGTGGAGATCGAGCACATCGACACAGAGGTGCTCGAGCAGATCGCGACGGATCCCACGGCGCCCGTCCCCGTGCACCCTTCGTGGAAGACGCTGCGGCTTGTGCAGAACAAGTATGAGCAGAAGGCATACCTGGCGTCAAAGGGTCTGCCCGTCGCCGAGCAGGTGGCCATCGAGACGGGTCCCGGAATGCGCGCCTCCATGAAGGCCGCCGCGGCCAAGTTCGGCTACCCGTGGATGCTCAAGGCCCGCAAGGACTCGTATGACGGGCGCGGAAACCTCAAGATGGCAAGCGAGGCAGACCTGGACACAGCAGAGACCGAGTTCGGGCACGTGGCATGCTATGCAGAGAAGTGGGTTCCCTTTGTGATGGAGCTGTCCGTGATGGTGATCCGGACGGAGGAGGCCGAAACAGGCAAGACAAAACGGCTGCTGCCGTACCCCGTCGTCGAGACCGTGCACGAAGACAACATCTGCTCCTATGTGTACATGCCGCCGCGGAAGCTGACGGGCGACCGGCTGCGGGACGTGTCCGCCAAGGCCCAGGAAGTGGCCTGCCGCGTTGTCGGCCAGCTGTGGGGCCGTGGCGTGTTCGCCGTCGAGCTGTTCTTGACGGAGACGGACGACGTCATTGTCAATGAGATTGCCCCGCGGCCCCACAACTCGGGCCACCTGACGATCGAGTCGACCCCGTACATGTCACAGTTCAAGGCGCAGCTTACAGCCATTCTCGACCGACCCCTGCCCGAGACACTCGAGCCGCATGTGCACTCGGCCATCATGATCAACGTGCTGGGTGGTGCCCTGCCCGACTCCCACCGGCGGCTCATTGATGCGGCCAGTGCCACGTTTGGCAGCAAGCTTGGTGTCTACGTGCACCTGTACGGCAAGGAGGCCAAGCCAAGCCGCAAGATCGGGCACATTACGCTCACAGGCACGACGCTGTCCATCGGGGAGCTGGAGAGGGCAGCGGCGCCGCTCATCCAGATTTCACGGGAGATCCGGCAGGAGCGCCTCGCGGCGGCAACAAAGACACTGCGGCCACAGGCTACCCCTCTTACTGCCACAACAGCAGTGGCAAAGGCGGCTCCTCCCCTTGTCCTGGTCACTATGGGCTCCGACTCGGATCTCCCCGTGCTAAAGGCAGGAATCGACATTCTAAACCAGTTCGGCGTCCCCTGGGAAGTCGACATTACGTCGGCACACCGCACACCGGCCAAGATGGGCAAGGTGGCGACGGAGGCAGCGGCACGGGGAATCAAGGTGATCATTGCCGCCGCCGGCGGTGCCGCACACTTGCCGGGCATGCTGGCGGCATACACGCCGCTGCCAGTGATTGGCGTGCCAGTCAAGGCAACGCACCTGGACGGCATCGACAGTCTTTTGAGCATTGTTCAAATGCCGGTGAGTTGACCCCCGAGCAAGAAACCTAGCTATTTTATGTGTATGACATGCTTCTGTTTGACGGCCGCTGACTGACTGTGCCACCTCGTGTCTCCCTTCTTCCCTACAGCGAGGCGTCCCTACTGCGACTGTGGCGATCAACAACTCGACCAACGCAGCGCTGCTGGCGATCCGCATCCTGGGCGCGTTCATGCCTGAGCTGCTGGCCAAGATGGAGGCGTACCAGCGCGACATGGAGCAACAGGTCACCGACAAGGCGGTGCGGTTACGTGAGATTGGTGTCGATGCGTATTTGAAGAAGTAGAGAGCCCGACGCGGAGGGCGACGACGGAATGGCTTGTCTACTTAGTCTTGCTGTTGGTAACTCTTGCGCACGTGACCCGGCCAGCCTGCTTTTATTCCTTCTTTCATTTTCTTGCCACCTTAGAGGAACAGTATTGTCAGTAACCCTACTGCATCTACTCGGTCGATCCGAACTCGGCCTGCAGCTTCGTGAAACACGGAATGCCCGCGCAGGCAAGGATCTTGCCGACTTCGTCACTGTGGCAGTTGTGAGGTCCAAGTTCAGAACGGTTCATTAGCGGCTAGACTCTGTCAAGTTGTGAAGGCCGGCCCGGTTCTGCCGGCGCTCACCGCCTAGTACCCCACGAAAAGTGGCGTAAAACCACATGGCAGTTCTTCCATGCTCTGGGATGCAATGAACGGCTTCTCCTCGAGCCCACACCCCTTGCAACGACAGTCCTCCCTCGCCCGAACCACAACCGAGCTTCTCGGCCGACTTTGCCATGGTTCTCCAAGATCTCGGCCGCCGCATCAATGCGGCCGTGTCGGATCTGACACGGGCGCCGAACATTGACGAGAAGGTGAGCAAAGCTCTGACAGGGGGAAGAAGAAGAATACGTCGGGACAATATGAAAAGAAAGGACTGGTGGAACAACCATATAGAATGATATCTCTGACCGGCCATCCCTTGCTCCCAGGCCTTTGATTCGATGCTCAAGGAAATCGGCAACGCGCTCGTCGAAGCCGATGTGAACGTCAAGCTAGTTGCCCAGCTGCGCAAGTCCATCAAGGCCACCGTCAACTTCAAGGAACTGCCGCCGGCCGTCAACAAGAAGCGCCTCATCCAAAAGACCGTCTTTGACGAGCTTGTGCGCCTGGTCGACCCCCATGCCGAGCCGTTCAAGCCCAAAAAGGGCAAGTCCAACGTCATCATGTTTGTCGGTCTGCAGGGCGCTGGCAAGACCACCAGCTGCACCAAGCTCGCCCGCCACTACCAGAGCCGCGGCTTCCGCGCCTGTCTCGTGTGCGCCGACACTTTCCGCGCGGGCGCCTTCGACCAGCTGCGCCAGAACGCTACCAAGGCGAAAATCCCCTACTACGGCTCCCTAACGGAGACGGACCCGGCCGTCGTCGCACGCGACGGTGTCGACAAATTCAAAAAAGAGCGCTTTGAGATCATCATCGTCGACACCTCCGGCCGCCATCGGCAAGAGTCGGCCCTCTTCCAGGAGATGGTGGACATCCAGGAGGCCGTCAAACCCGACGAGACCATCATGGTGCTCGACGCCACCATCGGCCAGCAGGCCGAGGCCCAGGCGAAGGCCTTCAAGGAGGCCGCCGATTTCGGAGCCATCATCATCACCAAGACCGACGGCCACGCCAAGGGCGGCGGCGCCATCTCGGCGGTCGCCGCGACGCACACGCCCATCGTCTTTCTGGGCACCGGAGAGCACATGCTGGACCTGGAGCGCTTTGCGCCGCAGCAGTTTGTCCAGAAGCTTCTGGGCATGGGCGACATGGCCGGCCTCGTCGAGCACGTCCAGTCGCTCAAGCTCGACCAGAAGGACACGCTCAAGCACATCACCGAGGGCATCTTCACCGTGCGCGACTTGCGCGACCAGCTGCAAAATATCATGAAGATGGGCCCGCTGTCCAAAATGGCCGGCATGATTCCGGGCATGAGCAGCATGGTGTCGGGCATGGACGACGAGGAGGGCAGTGCCAAGCTCAAGCGCATGATCTACATCTGCGACTCCATGACCGAAAAGGAACTGGACTCCGACGGAAAACTCTTCCTGGACCAGCCTAGCCGCATGATCCGCGTAGCCCGCGGGTCGGGCACGTATGTGCGCGAGGTCGAGGACCTGCTGACGCAGCAGCGCATGATGGCTGGCATGGCCAAGAAGATGGGCGGCAATATGAAAAACATGCAGCGCGCGCAGTCCGCCATGGCCGGCCCCAACAAACAGCAGCAGCTAGCCGCGATGCAGAAACGCCTGCAGAGCATGGGTGGCGCGGCCGGCGGCGGCGGTGCGGGCGGCCTCGGCGGCATGATGCCAGACATGGGCAGCCTGATGAAGATGCTCGGCGGTGGCGGCATGCCGGACGGCATGGACATGCAGAGCATGATGCAGCAGATGGGAATGGGCGGCATGGGCGGCATGGGTGCAGGTGCTGGTACTGGTCGCGGTGGGCGCCGGAAGTGAGTCGGGCAACGTAGGTTGTTCTTTCTTTTTTCTGTGATGAAGGGTGGGTTTACCCAAGCCTGCGAGGCTCTACGAAGCATGCTGCGGTGTAATACATCTGTTCTTGCCGTAGATTAGGCGTGATCGGGCTGGTGGGGCTTTGTGGTCAAGCGGGCATCATCATTACTGGCGTTTCAAGCGGGAAAGAATTCTTGTTTATATTCAACTTGTTGCAAAATATCAGGGAGAACAGGCAGCACGACGAAGAAAAGCATGTAGAGAGCTGAAAATCGAAATCCACGGCAAGAAACCTTGGACACAGATCATGGCCGAAATTTGGCAGCACTGTTTCGAAAGAAAAGAAAAAGAAACGGCATGAACGTAAAACAAAACCCCTACCAGTCAGCAGTATCAGTCTCTTCGTATGTGTCGGTCTCTTGGTACGTGTCAGTCTCTTGATACGTATCCGTCTCCTGGTACGTATCCGTCTCTTGGTACGTATCCGTCTGCTGGTAGCTCGAGTAGTCATATGTATCTGTCGCGGTGACTGTATCGGTCTGGTTGTAGCTGTAGCTGTCGTAGCTGTAAGTGTTGTCCACCACGGTCGTGTTGTCCACGTATGTATTATCGACAACGGTTGTGCTGTCCACGTACGTGTTGTCTACGTACGTATTGTCGACAACGGTCGTGTTGTCCACGTACGTATTGTCGACGACGGTGGTGTTGTCCACGTATGTGTTGTCGACAACAGTCGTATTGTCCACGTACGTATTGTTCACATAGGTATTGTCAACGACGGTGGTGTTTTCAATCACGGTACTGGATCAAGTCACCATGGTTAGTTCCTCAACATATTGAAGCCGCACATCAAGACAGGAACAGAACGACCTACTTTTCAATGACGGTGTTGTCGACAACCCGCGTGTCATTGGTGAACGTTGTAGTGTCATAATACCCGGGGCCGGTGTCGACATATTCGACGACAGTGGGCTGGTAAACGTCGACAACGGCACCTCGACCGCCAGCGTCGTAGGACGCACCGCCATAGCCGTGGCCAGCGCCACCAAGGCCGGCAGCTGCAGCGACCTCGCCTGCAAACTTCTTCTCTTCTTGTTTCTCCCATTTCCCAAACTTCTCTGCGCCCTCGACGGCGAGAAATCCTGCCGCTAGACCACCAATGGCTCCCAAGCCAACCTTTTGACCAGTTGAAAATTTGCTGAAGAACCCTGCCTTTTTAGGAGGCTGGGCCGCCCCCGTGCTGTTCGCGCCGGCGGGGGGTGGTGGGTACCCAGAAGCAGGCGGGGCCCCGTACGGCATAGGAGGCGGACCTGCATAGTTTGCCTGTGCGGCGTATGGCGGCTGGCCGCCGTACGCCTGCGGCGGCGGCGGACCCGGGGGCGGCTGCTGCTTGTACGGGGCCTGTGCATATGGTGCGGGCGGCGCGCCAGGGGCCCGAGCAGGCCCAGGGGCCCCGGGCTGTTGTGGAGGGCCGCCTCTCCCAGCCTGGCCCGGCGGAGGCGGCCCGCTGTTCTGCACCTGGCCTGGAGGGCCAGGTCGAGGGGGGCCTGGAGCTCCGTATGAGCCAGGCTGCTGCTGATTGTATGCTGGGGGGGCTGGGGAAGCAGCATCGCGAACAGAAGGTGCTCCGTACTGCGGTTGGGTTCCGGGCGGAGCACCTGGTGCTGGAGGGCCTGCCGTAGCTGGTGCAGTTGCAGTTGCAGTTGCAGTTGCAGGGGCAGATGAGCCATATGGGGGCCGACTCGTGGCTGGCGGGGGTGCGCCGTAAGCAGGAGCACCAGGGGTTCCCGACGCGGGAGGCGGCCCACCATAGGGCTGCTGAGAAGCCGCAGCCTGTGGCGAGGTGTAACGAGGTTGAGACGCCGGTGGCGGAGCAGAGCCGTACGGAGGCTGCCCAGGAGGCGGCGGGGGAGAGCCATACGACGGCTGTGTGGCTGGAGGGGAGGAATAGTTGCCACTGTAAGGCGGCTGCTGCCCCGGAGGCGGGGCCGGGCTGTAAGCAGTCTGAGCAGGGGGTGGCGCAGAATATGCGCCGCCGTAGTTCTGAGGTGCCTGCTGCTGAGGTGCCTGCCCAGGCGTACCCGGAGGAGCATAGGACTGGTAGGCAGGTTGTGGGGGGGGTGCCGGCGTGTAGTTGCTCGGGCCGGAAGCGGGCTGGCTCACCGGCGGGCCGCTGGATAGACTCATGTTCGACATTGCCGCAGACAGCGGGTCTTGGCCTGGAGGGGCCCCCGGAGGAGGCGGCGGGCGAGGTGCCGTCGCGGGCTGCCCATAGTATGGCGGTGCCTGCGGAGGCGGGTACTGGCCGTACTGAGGCTGGTACTGGGGCTGGTACTGGCCGGGGCCTCCTGGAGGCGGGGGAGGCTGCCCGTACTGTTGGTAGGCCATGATGGTTGGAGAACAGGCGCACTCTTGGCCTGTGGGCGTGTTTGGGCCCGTCACGGATCTCGGAGAGGAAGGAAACAGCTGATGTGGCCGAAATCGCCAAGAGAAGAAATGCTTGATCCAGGAGAAAGCATCAAGAGAGATGGGGGAGAAAGGGGCGCGGGGTAGGCCCCTCTGATTTAAGGAAATCAGCCATGGAGCGATAGACGGACCGCGCCTAGAGAGTTTAGACTGCTCTCGTCCCAAGTTTAATAATCTGTCCGTCTGGCCTGTGTGGCCGGTTCTGCCTGACGGACGCGCCAGACCCACGACGGGGAGGAGGTATCTTTGCATGGAACGCGAGAGCAGGGCGTCTTTTGGGGTTGGGCCCCTGGTCCGGCTAGACCGGGGGCTGGGCCTGCGGCGTTGTCTGTGTCTAGACCAGGCGGAACAGGTGTTCGTTGACAACGATGAGAGAAATAGAGACGGGGCCGGTCAGAAGGGACAGAGCAACAGAGGGAGGGGGTGAGGCACATTTCTTCACTAGCGGGGCAACACGAGCGGACGTGAGGTTGTTCATTTGTGTTTCTGCGGGTTGCAGGGGCGGGCCAGGCCCTTGCCAGTCGTCTTAGTCCTAGTTCTTAATCATCGAAAAGGCTTATTTTCTCCTCTCCGGCCGCCTCCTAATAAAGGGGAACCTCTAATGGGACAACCCTGCCTTTTTTATCGAGCCCAGGTGGGTCCAAATAATCACGTGCTCTATTATGATTGGCTGAGCCGCCCCCTAGCCCTCGCGCTCTGATTGGCTAACCGCCCCTCCTACTACTCACCGTCAAATCTCGCGATACTGCTAAAAAAAAGTAAACAAAAACAACAACAAAAGCACCACTAAAGCACCACCAAAATCCTTACGCTGGCCCTCAGCCATCCCCTCTACCCCTTCAAATTGTATATTTCTGAAATCTCCATACAATTTTGCCTATATTAGTCCAGCCCTTTCAATGTTAGCAAGTCTAGAAAATGTGACGATGTCGTCCGATAAATACCGGCGTACGCGTTTTAAAATCGCTGCCTTTTACTAGCGTGGCCACATCAACCCTTTTAATAACCCTCCTTTTAACGGCTAGCTTTTTCGTAGCTTTAAAAAAACCATCTTTATTATTAACGAATTTGGCCGGCTTTACGGCGTTACTTTTCGGAAGCGACGTAATATTATAAACACGTCTCTTTAACTCCGACGCGTCGAATTAGTATACGATCGCTACGGTATTTACCGTATAAAAGGTATAAGTTTACGTACGTTTAGAATTAAAAAGACGAACTATAAGTAGTATACGAAGATCGTCCGCCGCGTTAAGTTTATTAAAAACTTTTACTAGTAATACTTTACCTCACCTATAACGGAGGAACACAACTATAAAACCTTTAAATCTCCTTTTTATAATATAATATATAAAAAACGAGATCGTTAAATAACCGACGTAATATAATAAGTATTTAACTCGGAGCTTAACCGAATTACTACCCCTAAATTACGGTCGATAATATAAATAGTTAACCTTTCTACCCTTATCCTCCCTTATAATATCTATAACGAAAGGCTTAAAGTCTAGACAGTCTAAACCTTTTAGTACTTTAATACGTAACAACTAGTATAAAAGTTTTATAATACACTCGACTTTACTATTTATTTTACACTATAAAAAAAGTTTAAACACGCCTTTTAAACCTTTTTAAAAACCGTCGAAATGTAATAAAAGTACTTAAACTTTTTATTTATTAATATAACTTATAAAGTAATAAATTATATACGTTTTCCTTACTATTAGTTTCCTTTACTAATAAACTAAAAAATAAATAAATTCGACCTCTTTCTTATCCTTTTTATTAAATATACTCCTTTTAAATAATACGTTATTTTTAACTTCAGTGTCGTATTAAAACAAGTTAAACGACCTAGTCAAAACACACATACACACACACACACTTAACTAAGTCATTATATAAAAGAAGACTTCTAATCTAAGGTTCCTAAAACGCTATTTATTTAATTCTTTTCAATCAGGCGGGAAAAAGGAGGAGGATTTATTAAAGTCCATCGTCTCTTTTATCGTTTTAACGTTTCACCTTCTACTTATCTTTCGAATTTCTAATTAAAAATCTTATTATTATTTTTTATTCGTTATCCCTTTTTTTTTTTCTTCTTTCTTTTCCTTCTCTTCCTTTTCTTAAAAAGAAAGAAAAAGGGGTCTCCTAACACGTAATTTCTTTTTAGTAGTCCTTTACCTCCTTTCTCCGCCCTACACGTAGGGCGTAAGACTTCTAATCGGAACTCCCTTTAAAACAAAAAACAATAAAAAAAAACGAAAGAGAGAGAAAAAAAACTAATTATATAAGCGGCCTCTTACCCGCGTGTCCTGCCTTAACTCATTCTCCCCTTAAGGAGTTTCGATTTAAAAGTTTATAACTTTATAAACGGTCCCGAGTCTCCTTACTTTTTACCGAATCCTTAATTATAAGTTCGGCCGTTTAACCCCTTTAGCTAACCTTTTACGTCGGCTTTAGGTACGTGTCGGGCGAGTCGGCACGGTTATAAAGCGGCCTCCCTAACCTAGGTCCGCGTAACTCCTTCTCCCTTTTCTACTCCTTAGTAGTAGGATTAATAACGGCCTTCGGGTTTATATACCGCTTCTTCGTAAAGAGCTATAACTTTAACTTTTTAACTAGGGTGGTTTCGCCTTTAACCGCCCGGGCCGTCCTCTTCGGCGTGGCTTTAAGATCTGAATCTCTACTCCGTGTAGACGGGCTCCTTTTCTTTATTAAGGGAGACGGCGTCTTCGGAAGGAGGGGGAGGGCCCGCGTGTTTATTACCGCCGTCGCGGCATTTTCCGTAACTGGTTAAGCGTTAGGTAAGGGAGTTTTACTCGGGGTCGCGATTTAGAGTCCCGCGCTTTCGCCACTCTTAAAGGGGTTAGAGGCTGCCTTGTTTCCGGTCTCTACTTCGTTATCGGCGCTTTTACGTACGTTTAAGGGTAGGGCCGCGACATTTTTATTAGTGGTGGGGGAGAAGTTAAGTTTGGTCTTATTAAAGTCGGTTAAGTTACCGACGTCGTCACCGTCCTCCCACCTTTATAAAGGAGTCTCCTCCTCTTTTTCTTTTTCTTCCTTTTTCTTAAACTTTATAGGCTTTTCGTATTAAAGGGGTACGATTATAAGTCCTTTACGGAACTACGTATATAAGTAATACGTTAAAGGTAAATTAAAATATACGTTTAAAAAAGACCCGGCCTCCCCTTTTACTTACGTATTAAAAGTTTCGACGAGTTTATTATTAATAATCCTGCCTCCTTTTTTAATTTCGAACTTTTAATCCTTTATTATCTCTTTTTTTTAACTATCCTGGTAAATAACTATATTTTATTCGTTTTTAATAAAAGAGGTTAAAAAGTAATTAAAGAGTTATTTTATAAATTTTTATTCGGATCTTTAAAACGAGCGAGGTGTTACGAAAAAACGTAAAAACGATATATTTATATATCCGAGTTTAAAACGGATTTATCCGGCTTAGTATATTATAATTTACGCGAGCTTAGCCGGAGTTATAATCGGTATTTTTATATAAAGGAGTAGGTTAACGTGTTAACGGGACTTAGTTTAATTGTAGAGCCTTACGTTATTTTTAATACTCGGTTCCTTAAAAAAACATTTTATATATTTTATAACTAAAAGGCCGCACTCTTAACCGTTAAGTTAGGCTTTTACTTTTACGTTTTTATATTTAAAGGTTATCGGAATAAACTTTTAATCGTATAACTAGTTAGTAAACGCCTCCTTTTTTTCTTAAATGTTTTACGTAAAAAAGGAGTTAAATTAATAAATAAAGGAAAGTTTTTTATCGGCGATAATTAAGACTTAATAATTAAGGCCTTCCTTTAATCCGTTTTTACTTAAAACTAAGATAACGAAGAACTTTTTTTTTAACGTTACTTTATTTTATTTAAAGTTAATAACTTTTAAAGTTCCGATTTAAAATATTATAAAAGTGGGCGTTTAAGCTACATCTTTTAACTTTTATAAGGTTAGTAGGGTTTTTATTATAATTATATCGTTAAAAAGGTATTAACGTATAAGGATACACCTTTTAAAATCGAATAAGTAGTAAATAAATTCTGGGTAAGTAAGGTTTATACACCTTATTTTTTCGTCGAAAGTCTCCCGATTAAAGAGCCTTAAAAAGTGCTTTTTTTTTATTCTTTTTATAACGGCCTTTGTAAAGACGTTTAAGAACGGGGGGCGGTTAAGGATTTTTTTTATAAGGTAAAAGTTTAGGAACTCTTTTTAAAAGTCGAACCTTTTTATAGTTAAGAGGTTTGTTTTTATCTTTTTTAGTTAAGCTTTTTTAACCGCGCCGTTTTATAACGCCCGATTAAAAGTTACCGTCGATAACACCTTATAAACTATAACTTCTTACGGTTAAATTCGGGATTTAGGGTTTATAGTTTTTAAGTTTAGTCGTTAAAGAAGTAAGGGTTTTAGTAATGTAAAGGGTAGTAAAAAGAATAAAAGGGTAAAAGAGGAGGAGAAGAGGGTGTGTAGAAAAAAAAAAATATAAATAAAAAGTGTTATCGTTTATATTACTTCGATTCTTTTTTTTTACTTTATTTTTAACTTTTATAGGACTTTTAATCGTAAGTTTATATCTTTTATATAACGGTTAATAAAGGGTAAAAAGGTGTAAAGTAAAATAAGTAAATAAAAAGTAAAGGCGATTTAAAAATAAAAAACTAAACTTTAATAAATAAGTCGGGATAAAAGAATTAATAATAAAAGGAGTAGTATAATAATAACGGGAAGAATAATTAAATAATAAACGGTTTAGTGAATAACGAGCGTTTTTTATAATATCGTAATACACGTATAAGATTTCCGATTTAAACTCCTCGTATTAAATTTAAAAGTAAGGACGAGGTGAAAAGAAAGTAAAGGAGTAAATAAAAAAGGTTTTTACTAAATAAAAAGTATAAAGAGTAAGGTGTCCCCCTCTCCCTCTTACGTTTTATTTAATAATAACACTTCTTTATTTACTCTCTTTTTTCTTCTAACTATAAAACTAACCTTACACCCTTACCTAACTATAAAAAAGTCGATTACTAATCTTAAAGTCGTTGTAAAACGGGTAATAGAATACCTAAAGTAACTAGACGGGATCCTCGGTTAGGATAACGATAAGGATAAAGAGTTAATCGCTCTTTAAAAAATCCCAGAATTCCACAACCAAACCGCCGACATAGCCGCGCCGACCCCTAACGAAAGCGTAGTAACGAAAGACGCCGGAACGAGGGCCCCGATCGGTACCCCCGTTAAAGGTAACGCCTTAACTTTATCGTAAACCGATAAATAACTTAAAAGTCCGATTATAACCTTTACTAATAACGGCTCCTCCTCGACACTACAAACCGGTAACTAACGTAATATTCTGAACGCGGCTCTTACTAAATAAGGCCGGAAACTATTAATAGCCTAACGCGCCGATTGTGTTAAAAGGGTAAAGGACCGGGTTAAAAAAATATTATTTTTTTAAAACTGAAAATATTACGTTTTTTAATAAGGTTTTAAAGACTTCGCGGTATAAAAAATTAACTGTATATAGGGGTAAACGCGTATATTACGCGCGACGCGTTACTATATAAAATAAGTGTAACTTTATTTACTTTTAAATAAAATAATTCTTTTTAAAGTATTGTGAAGTAAATGTTAGGAAAAAAGTGAAAAAAATTTACGGTTTTTAGCTAACCTTTTAATTAAGTTTTTAACTAGTTTACTAACTAGCTTAACTAACCTAGTTTAGTTAGTACGGTTAAAACTCCTTTAAAAAAACTACGCTTTTTTATAAAAACTCCTTTTATAAATCCACCCTCCCTCCCTCCTTTACCCTCTTCTTTTTTAACTTTATTACCTAAACCGATTATCCGGCCCCTTTTAAATAGGCTTACTTTTAGCCGTATTTAAAAGAAACCCTTTAATCGTAAGATTTTAAAGGATTTATTATAAAAAGCCTTCGACATTTTTACTCTCTTTTATCCTCTTTTTATAGCCGAAGAATGGGCTACCTATATTAATTAAAGGAGGTAAAAGGAGTGGTAATGAAACAGGCTGGGCGACCTGGTCAGCACACACATACACACACACACACTTGACTAAGTCATTGCATGGAGGAAGGCTTCTGATCCGAGGTTCCCAAGACGCTATTTGTTT
>JADHKO010000152.1:0-29664 GCA_019925425.1 Ophiostoma pallidulum
TCACGTGACAACACGTCGCGCGCGGTACACGCACGCGCCCCTGCACGCGTGTACCGCGAAGTCTTAAGAAACCCATTAAAAAACGTCCTATTCTCGGCTCTAAGGAGATAATGCGAGAAGAACACAGTGTGACACACTGTTCACAGACTGTACTGAAGCCGCTCCGCCCTGGCCGCGCCGATGCTAGGAGAACCGGATCTGCACGTTGAAACCGAGCTATAAAAAACAGGGAACGGGCATTTCTCATACCGCCCGGGCACTTTCTCGCTCCTTCATACCCGGCACGCCTACTCACACACCGTGTCACCCTCCGCACTCACCATGGGCTTAAACACCGAGGCCGTCGACCGGCCGGCGATGGCGTCCAACCCGCGCTTCATCTTCTTCACCGACTTTGACGGCACCATCACGCTGCAGGACACCAACGACTACATGACGGACCACATCGGCTTCGGCGAGGAGCGGCGGCGCCAGGGCAACGCCGACGTGCTGAGCGGGCGGCGGCACTTCCGCGACTCGTTCCAGGAGATGATGGACTCGATCCGCACGACGTCGTTTGACGACTGCATTGCGCTGCTGAAGCGCAGCATCAGCATCGACCCGCACTTCCAGGCCTTCTTCGACTGGGCCGAGCGCGCCAACGTGCCCATTGTCGTGCTGAGCGGCGGCATGGAGCCGGTCATCCGCGCGCTGCTGGGCCACTGGCTGGGCGAGGACAACGTGCGGCGGCGGCTGCAGATTGTGAGCAACAACGCGGCGCCCCGCGAGCCGGGCGTCAAGGACCTGTACCGCGACGCGGGCGGCTGGCGGCTCGTGTACCACGACGACAGCCCGTTTGGCCACGACAAGTCGGTGGAGATCCGCAAGTACGCGCACATGGCGCCGCCGCCGGCGGGCGCGCGGCCGACCATTTTCTACGCGGGCGACGGCGTGTCGGACCTGTCGGCGGCGCACGAGACGGACCTCATGTTTGCCAAGGCCGGCAAGGACCTCGTGACCTTTTGCAAGCGCGAGAATGTGCCGTACACTGAGTTCCGGGACTTTGGCGACATTGCCCGGATGGTCGAGGACGTGGTCGAGGGCCGGACGACGGTGGCCGAGATCTTGGGGAAGAAGCAGTAAAGCACGTTGTTCTCCCGACGCAGAGAGACAAGGTCCGCAGGGGATGACGTCCACAGAGAGATGCCAGTACACGATAGACTTGGTTTTCGATGCTACCGATGCATCCCACGCATAATAGAGCACATAGAAAAGGCGATAGACTTCTATTTGTCCAGTCCCCTAAGCCCTGGATATCGGAAAAACACGAAGCTTTCTTTGTACGTGAAGACTACTTCCTACTAGTCTCTATCGATGCCCAGGTAACGCAGATTATAACCATACCAGTCTGTCAAGGGGTTGTCGAACGCCTTTGCCTGATGCAAAAACAAAAAGCAGCAAAAATCCCCAAAATCAAAGCAACCTCGTTTGTTTGCCATACTATTACTCTTGGTGATAGCCTATGAAATGCCACAGCTTCTCCAGCTTCCCGGTAGCCCCCCTCCCTCCCTACTCTGTCGGCTTCTTTGGTGTCGGCACCAGGTACCAGAACACCAGCATGGCCGCAAACAGCGCAATCGCAATGGGGTGCAGCACGAACGTGCCTGTGGCCTGCGCCAGCACACCTGTGATAAATGGCGCTGCCGCGCCGCCCGCGCTGCCAAACGCCGCCATGGCGCTGATGCCCGCGACGCGCTCGCGCCGGCTCAGCCCGCGCATCAGCAGTCCTGCCGCGCACGGGTACACGGGGCCCAGCAGCAGGCCGACGATGGCCACGGCCACGGCATCGCCAATGACGTTGGGCACGAACCACACGAGCAGCTCGAAAACGCCAGCGCCGACGACGCAGCCGTACACGAAGCGGCGCGCGCCGACGCGCTGGGCCGGCACCGCGAGCGCGAAGCGGCCCACCGTGATGCCGGCCCAGAACCCGGCGGTGATGTAGCCGACGGCCGGCTCGCTGCCGCCGCGGTCGGTCAGCAGGAACGACGTGACCCAGCCGGCGATGCTGACCTCGGCGCCCTGGTACATGAAGAGGAACAGGGCACCCAGCAGGACAACGCGCGCCGAGGGCGCTGTGAACGTGTCGTGCAGGCGGTCCTTGGCGCGTTGTGCGCGGGAGCGGCGGGCCGCATAGGGGTTGCCCGCCGACTCTGTTCCTCTCGCCGGTGGTACGTTGTCTGTCGGCGCCGTTGCGGGCCCAAACGAGTGAGTGGGCGTCGGGCCGGCAGACGCCGTCGGCGACTGGAGTGGCGAGAGCACCGGCCGCGACGATGAGGGCGAGGCGTGGCGCAGCTCGACCAGCTGGACATCAGACACCGAGGCTGCCGCCTGCTCCATGCTCTCGCCGCTGTCCCTCTCGTACCCGATAAAGGCCCACGCCGAGATGGCGGCGCTGACGACGCACACGCCAAAGGGCAGAAAGTAATAGCGGCCGAACACGGATGCGGCCTTGCTGTCTGGATCGGCAGCGGCGCCCGAAGCCACGACGATGGCGGTGGCTATGAGCGGGCCCGAGATGCCGCCGATGCCGTAGGAGCCGTGCATGATGCCGAGCGCGGCAGCGCTCTGGCGCAGGCCCGCGCAGAAGGTGTTGCCCATGGCGACGTTGATGGCCTCGCCCAGGCCGACGGCGAAGAAGCCGACGACGACAGCCGTGAAGGGCGCCGCCATGGTCAGCATGGGCACGTAGCCGGCGGCCATGAGCAGCTGGCCGACACCCAGCGTGCGCGCGCGGCCCCAGCGGCGCTTCATGGGGTCGGCGACGGTGGCAGCCATGATGGAGCCGAAGGCGGAGGCGACGAAGATGAGCGATACGACAGCGTAGCCGATGCCGTAGTGCCGCTCAATGTACGGCAGCAGCGCGCCGGCAGCGCTGTCATTGAGGCCGTCGTTGAAGGTGGCCAGTGCCACCGCCGCCAGTCGGAACGCGTTCTTGCGCGGGCGCCACATGCTCTGGAGGACCTCGACGCCGTTGCCGCTGTCGCCAAGACCGTCGCTGCCGTTTCTGCTCCGACGGCCATAGTCCTGCTCTCCCCTGCCATCCTCCTCTTCTGCAACCGGCGTTACGGGCCGACTTCGCTCCAGGTCGCTGGCGTCAAATGCCTTGGTCGAGGCCTTGCGCTCTAGGATGGCGCGTTCATCGTCGTCCTTTAGCGGCACGGCGGGATACGTGCGAGAAATGGCCCGTGCCGGCCGTGCAGGTTCTTGCATAGTGAACGAGGACGATGCTGCCACGGGTGACGACTCGATCTTGACGAGTGACAGCATGGTGGTGGAGTAAGATAGTAAGATAGTAAGATGTGTGAGCAATGAGAAGTACAGGAGAGGGAGAATAGAGTGAAGAAGAGGGGGGGCACAGAGGAGAAGGAGGATCATATATGGCCTGTGAGTCACGGCAATTAAAGGAGCAGGACTGCAGACACTGGGGCTGTCCAGTGGGGGACGTAAACTGGACAGTCTCTGATTTCCTGTCCTTTCCTCTTTCACGATGCCGGTCGAGGAGTGGGCGGAAATCAACAGTGGGAAACAACAGTGGGAAAATGTCGGGAGTGGATTTGTCATAGACCGGTACCGGGTCTTTGTAAGACACCTTGCAGCACAGGAAGTTCAGAGAGTGTACACAGCCCCGACAGAATCTGACGAACATAACAGACAGGTCCGACTCCTGTCATTCTGTCCCGTCCTCGTTTACAGTCTTCCGTTTCGCCACCCAGTCCCAGGGCTTCAGACACTACAGGCTCCGCCCGAGGCTAGACCGGGTCGAAATAGCTCGGCGGACAATAGCAAAGTGTCTAGACAATCGAGAACTAATAAAAGCTCCGACAACGACGCACCATCCGCCAACAGGAGGATTGCAGCTCCGACGCTGGTCGGCCAGGCATGCATGCATTCTCTGACCCGGCTGCTACATCGATGAGCTCCGTCGACAAGACGTGGCATGCAACGCCAGGAAAAAAACAAAAGATAAAAAGAGATCAGGTGGCCATATTCCTCCACAACTTACAGTCTTGATATGGAGCGCGTGGACTGCAGGGATGATAAAGGGTATGCCGGCGGCATGCGACCCGTCTTCCTGTGCAGTAGTCAACATGCATGGACATAACAACACCGAGTCGGGCCTTTTTCCTATTGCCAGAGCAGTCATGGGAAAAACTAGCGAGAGAAACGAGGGATGGAAAGCAGTACGGAGTAAGCAACGAAAAGATAATAGCTTTTGTCGTTTTTTTCGTGGCCGTAGCTGTCGACGATAGGCGGACTTGCCTGATTAGGCAAAGCCGCCGGTGATGAAAAATCGGGCGTTTTTCGCCTGCGTAGGATTCGGTCCATGCTGCTTTCCCCTTTTTGAGCCACACCGGAAGAAGCTCGGCAGAGCTAGAGAGACTCTGACAGACCAGCGGCCATTTCATTGTTCTCGAAGCCGACGAATTCACCCGTCGATGCGTTGTAGAGTGGTGCACGTGGCGTCGAGCTGCGATGCGTAGGGCGGCGGCCGGGCGGCGCGTCTCCGACTGGACCGATACGGCGAACATTGGGCCTCACCGGCATCTCCTCCCTTTGCCTCTTCCTCCTCCGGCGTAACTGTGATGAGCTGTAAGTGCATCAACCTTCAAAGTCAAATAGACATAAAATCCGCCTGTTCTGCAGACGGTCATGGCCGCCCGCCGGTGTCGGGGTTCGAGCTCCTGTTGTGTTGGCCATCACGCCCGCACGTCGACAACGGGCAGATAGCATGCCAGGAAGTACACAGCAAAGACGGAAAGAAGATAAGACGACAGGAAGGGAAGAGGGGGAGAAGAGAAGGGGCACTTGACCGTTCACCACCTGCGGTTGGACGACCACGTCTGCCGACGTGACGAGTGCCAAATGGTCTTACAGGAACATCAGCACGGTTGAATTAAAACATATGGGAAAGCGCCGGCCAAACAGTGACCGGCACTTCAGCGTGCTTGCTGCTGGGCGGCCTTGCGGAAATAAAATGTGCATCTGAGCAGCAGTCTTGGACGTTTGTCTGGTCTTTTCGGTTTGGGTGGGCTGAAGCGGTTTCGGGAGCGCCCAGAGTGGGGCGTGACCCGTGCACCAGTTTTGCGGAAACAATTTCAACGATCGTTGAAGATTACATAAGCTGGATAAAAAATGAAAATGCACACGCATTGAACATTGAAAATCGGGTATCATCACATCACAGAGTACACGTACAGAACACGCTTTGCAGACCCCCTAAACAGAAAGTCGCTCTCTCGCAGACAAGGCGCCCAGTCACCCTCCTCCCGCACACCGCCACCATGGGCCGCAACGCAAAAACCTCGCGCCCGAAGCCCATGTCGGCCATGGAGATGATCTACACGCCGCCCGACGAGCTGACGCCCACACAGACCATTGCGCTCGTCGAGCAGTTCAACGGCAACGGCCTCTTTGTCTGCCGCCTGCCCCGCGAGAGCCTGGCGCTCAACCGCGCCGAGGACGACGCCGGCGAGCCCAGCTCCGAGGTCATGGTCGAGCTGCACGCGCGGTTCCGCAACATTGTGTTTGTGCGTCGCGGCTTGTTCGTGCTGATCGACCTCATGGTGGCACCGCTCAGCCGCAAGGCCGGCCGCAAGGTCGTCGGCGAGATTGTTAACGTCGTGGCCGACGAGAAGCTCTGGCGCAAGGCCGCGTACTGGCCGCCGTCGTTCCGGCGCGTTGTGGACGGCCCCGAGAACGCCTGGCAGGGCAACGCCAATGCTGACACCGAGGAGGAGTCGACCGTCGGCAAGCTGCCACCGAGCTACTCGGACGACGAATACGACCACGACGACGAAGACGAGGACAAAGACATTAAGAAGTAGCGGCAGGGGAGGAGGAAGGGGGGGAGGAATTGACGCCCAAGCCGTTCCACACTTCAAAGCTGTCTCACTGCCTCTTCGCGTGCGGCGCTTCCGCTTTCCCTGCCGACCCCGTCTCCGGCCCCACAAGGACGGGCCGGTACTCGTCGGTCGCACCCCACCAGGTCAGCGCGACGGTCGCGGCCATGACACCGACGACAACGCCCGAGCTCACGGGCGTGCTGGGGAAAACGTTCCACGCCCACTCCTGCGCTGCCCAGAGCGCGTACTGCACGACCGGGTGCACGCCGCTACGCCACAGCAAGTACGGCGTCGTCCATGCGAGGTACGCATAGAATTGGTAGTGCAGCGAGCGGGCGGTCAGCAGGCCGACCAGGTTGGCCGTCAACAGCGTCGTCATCACGTAGCGCGGGGTCGCCGCGCGCACCGCCAGCAGGGCCTCTTCCTCGGGGGAAAAGGGGCTGGCGAAGCGGAGGAGTGGCCCGACGACGAGCGATGACAGCGTCGACAGCGACGACGCCGTCTTGCCCGTAGGCCGCAGCCAGCGCGTGGTGGCAAAGAGGGCCAGGAGGGCGACATGCGCCGAGAGCAGGCCCAGCGCAAACGGCCGGCTCAAGAAGGTCGCCTCGCCGACAAAGCGCCAGTTGACCGTCCACCGGAACAGAAACTGGCGCGACAGCTCAAAGGCGCGGCCGAGGTAGCCCCGGGGGTTTTCGGCCAGAAAGGGGACGCCCAGCGCGAACTGGACCTGCACGAGCACGACGGCGAGGCGGAGGGCGCCGTGGAAACCGCGGCCCAGCAGCAGGACGATGCCGACGGCGGGCAGTGCGAGCAGCAGGGTCATCTTGGTGCCGAGCCCCCACGCGTAGGCAAGCAGGCCCAGGGACCAGTGGCGGCGCTGGAAAAAGAAGATGGTGGCCCAGAGGCACAGCGCGGCGACGCCGTCGTTGAAGCAGCGGAGCATGTAGATGCTGTGGAGGCGTTTGGACAGGATCAGGAGGGGGAGGACATAGGGGGGTGCCTGTCGGGCGGGGGAGAGAACAAAAAGGAGTCAGCTAGGAAGCAGATGACTGGGAGAAAGACAGAAACAACGAAAATGAACCAAAGAAAGAAGGGAAGAAAAGAACAATTGACAAAAGGTCCAACTCACGCCTGCGCGCCAGTAGCAGGCCATGGCCAGCGCCAGCGCCAGCAGGTAGACGCCGGCAAACAGCTGCTGGGCCAGCAGGATGTTGCGCCCCTCGTCCGTCACGTAGTACAGCGCCGTATACACGTAGACGTGCGCAGCCGGGTACACCAGCGGCCCCGTGCCGCCCTCCAGCTGCGTGTAGTCGCGCTCGCCGGCGACAAACTGCCCGACCTGCTCCATGTAGGCGACCCAGTCGATCTCGGTGTAGGGGACCTTGTAGATCACGGCGGCGCAGAGCAGCGCGTCCAGCACGACCAGTGCGACGGGGACGAGGACCGACAGCGGGCTGCGGCCGGTGAGGACATCGAGGGCGAAGCGCACTATCCGCAGATAGAGAGGGGGGGCGGCTCGTCCTGACGGCGGCGCGGACGAAGCGGACGAAGCGGACGACGCTGTGCGTTTCGGAGAGGCCATGGTCGAGAGCTCCGGGGTTGGCCGCGTTCGTACCTCACGTAAGGACCTATTTCTAGAGGCCGTGTGGAGCGGTTGTCGCAGTCTGAAAAAAAAAACGGCGAGATTGGGACAGAAGCTGGTTTTGTGACTGAGAGGCAGAGAGCTCTCGAGGGCGACCGGCGGCAGCTCTCCCCTGGTCGTGTTACTTTACAGTGGGGCTCTGCCCCTGGTGGCACAATGGCCACGACGTCGCAAAAGTGGAGCTCGCCTATCTCCATACTCGGATAGACTCATAACTACTCCGTGTTCTATGGTTCATTAAAGCTTCGAAAGCACAACCTCACTGCTTTTCCGGATCTCGGCGACGAGCTCCACCACCCGGTTCGCACACCCGTACGACCCCTGGTAGCCCCAGCCCGCGTGGCCGTAGTTGTGCACCACCCACACGGGCCGCGCCCCGGCGCCCTGCTCCCCCTTCGGCGCAATCTGCTCGCTCTCCAGCCGCACGCCGCCCTTGCGGTACGGCCGCAGGCCCACGCCGTGCCGCACAACGTCCAGGTCGGCGGCCGTCTTGCCCTCCGCCAGCAGCTGCGGGTGCGTCGCCGCCAGCCGCGCCAGCAGCCGCGCCGCCGTGTTGGGGTCGGGCTGGCTCGCCCAGTTGCCCACCTGGTACGTGCCGCCAACCACAGTGCCGCCGCCAGCCGTGCGCATCATGCTGTACTGGATCTCGCCGTTGGAGTCGCCGTACGCGTCGTTGACGCGGTCGCTCACCAGCATAGGGCTCAGCTCGTCACGGATGACGACGATTTGCCCGCGCGCGGGCTGCACGGCCGCGTCCATGACGCCGCCCAGCCGGCACGCCAGCAGCCCTGAGCAGTTGACAACAATCACGGAGCCAGCCGCCGCCTCTGCCCCTGCCAATGGGGCGGCGGTCTTGCCGTCGGCCTGCGGCTGGAGGCCGGCAAAGGCGGCGGCATCGGCCACGTGCTCCAGCACGGCGCGCCGGAACACGACGCCGCGGGCGCGGCACTGGCCCACGAGCCACGGCAGGTAGAGCGCCGTGTTGATGCACACGGACGTAAACTCGGAGGCCGTCGCATAGCCCGGAGGCACCTGGTCGGCGGCGAGGTCGCGGTAGTCGTCCAGCAGCGTGCTGAACCACGGCTTCTCGTCAAAGAGCGCTTCGGACAGCGAGGGCTTGGACGGGCCGTCGGGGCTGCTGACCGGTGCGCTGTGCCGCGCGATCAAGGCCTCTATGTAAAAGCGACGATGGACACCATTAGCAGGGAACGGGGGGTGCAAAGGGAGGGCGTCCGTTCTGCAGTCCTACTCTGGAAGTAAATGCCGGCCTCAGGGACGTCGGCGGCCAGACGCTTCAGCTCGGGCCACGTCTCGCGCTCCCACCGGCTGCCCGGGTGGTCGCTCATTCTGGCACATTAGAGGCCTGCTCCGAAGACAGGGGGAAGAGATAAGACATGTGGCCTGTCCGAGCCGGCCACTCACGGTAGAACATTCGCACCCGCCCATGGCGACGTGTACTCGATGTCGTAGTCGCCCGGCATGTGGCGCGCCACAACCGCAACGCGGTTCTCCTTGTTGCGGGACAGCAGCAGGGCCGACGTGAGGCCAGCCACGCCGGCGCTGGGTCTTGTCAGCTGCGAACTACGAACTGCAAAGCAGAGATGTCTCGTCAGGGGGTGGTGGTCAAGTCTCACCCGATAACGACAATGTCGGGCATTTTCAGAGATGCGTGGAAGAGGACGGTCGAAACGAGGGGCTGGTTGGCAGTGTTGAAAATGCTTTTCTCAACTACCAAACTACCAATGCGCATGTGTTTCCTTTCCCGCCGTTGTTGTCTTCACGATGCGGACGATGCAGCCGCCTTTTGTTCGCTCCTCGACGCCGCGCTTTGTATCGGCAGGCCGCGGGCCGCCACTGAGCGATAGCGGACCAGCGCCCAGCGGTCGACTCATATGGTGTGACTCCGCGCCGCATCGGCTGCACTTGTCTAAACAGGCCACCGACAGTGGGGCGATAACAGGCGCCCGCCCAGGGCCATTTCTTATCAGCGCCGATGCCCGGGGGCCTTCCGCGGCTCATCCGAACCCCGCGCCGCGCACCACCTGGCCCTCGAATGGCACCACCGACCACCGCCGTCGTCGTGTTCTGTTCCGCCGCCGTCGCAGTAGTCTCTCGTTCCAGTCCACTGGAATTCCCGCCGCGACCCGCTTCGCCTTAGTCCGGCAACCCCCCTTCCCCGTCCCTCCCCGCGGTCGGCCAGGCCCACCACAGTCATGGGATCCCAGGCCTCCTCCCCGCCACTGCGCTTGGCCATCCTCATGGCGGACTCTCCGCTGCCCCAGACGGCTGCCCGCTTCGGCTCCTATGGCGGCGTCTTCATCGACCTCTTCCGCCGCGCCCTCGCGCCCACGCCGCTCGAGTCCGTGCTCGCCATCACCACGCACGACATCGTCTCCGACGGCTTCGAGGCGGCGTACCCGGACCTCGCACAGGTCGACGTTGTGCTGATCACGGGCTCCAAGTTCAATGCGTTTGACACGGCGCCCTGGATCGAGGCGCTCGTCGCCTTCACCCGCCGGGCTCTGGCCACCACGACGCCCGAGGCCGCCGCCGCCGGCGTGCATCCCGTGCGCATGCTCGGCATGTGCTTCGGCCACCAGATCATCGGCCGCGCCCTCGACTGCCCCGTCGACCGCAGCCCCAACGGCTGGGAGGTCAGCGTTACGGACGCGCCGCTGACCGAGGCGGGCAAGGCGTTCTTTGCCAAGGGCGGCATCCAGGAGAGCAGCATTGTAGGTTGAGTAGAGCAGAGCCGGAGCCGACAGGCACCCCCTTCTTGGGTTCATGTTCCTCTCTTCTGGGCCCTTACTGACACACGTACCCTCCCCTGCGTCAGAAAATCCATCAGATGCACCGAGACGCTGTGCTGGCATACCCTCCAGACGCCATCCCTCTCGCGTCAACCGACGTCTGCCCCGTGCAGGGCATGCTGCTGCCCGGGCGCGCCGTCACCGTGCAGGGGCACCCCGAGTTCTCGGGCCCGATCGTGCGCGAGATCCTGGACTCGCGGCACGCAGTCGGTGTTATAGGAGACGCCATTTACAATCCCGGCATTGCCGTCGTCGACAATCAGCACGACGGCGAGGCCATCGCGCGCGCGTTTGTCAAGTTTGCCCAGGGGGCATGAACGTGAGGGAGCCGAATTGGAACGGCAGCTGCAGGCAAGGAATGCGAGGTTGGTCAGAGCATCAGGCGGTAGCAATTTTGCATTCACTTTCTTTTCTTTTTTTGTATTCTTCCATCAAAGCATCTTGGCGTTTTGCCGTATTAGACGTCTATTCTAGAACAGCACGTTCTTCACTTGGTATCATTCAATTTTCCTGTTCCTGCTTTTTTTTTTGCGGACCGTGCGTTTCCCACACTCTGAAAAATAAACAAACGCCAAGCTCCCAAACCCGTTCCCTGGCCTGCACGCACTTCGTGTCCCTTCTCCGGGGGAAGGGAGGACGGGACCAGGGTGGCCTGGTGTCAGTGGTCACCCCGATCGCCCAACCTCTGAAGCATTCGTCGGACAGCGCGGCCCTAATCGTCGTCCTCCATGTCCAGCGTGCTCGCAAACTGGGCGGGTGCTGGCGCTTGTGCCGGTTCTGGTGCATGGCCACCGCTTCCTCTGGCCCCGCCATAGCCGCCACCAGCCGCTGCTGCGGCAGCGGCGGCCGCTGCGGCGGCCGCCGATGACTCGTCCATCTTCCGCTGGCGCTCTTCCCGCTGCTCGCGCTCCTCGGCCTCGCGCTGCGCCGCTTTCCGCTCCTCCTCCTCCTGCTCTTCGAGGCTGACAAAGCGGATGCGCACGGGGGGCGCCGCAAATGGTGCATGGTGCTGCTGGGCGCCCGCTGCCGCCGCAGAGTGCAGTGCCCAGCCCCGATCTCTGTCTGCGGCGGCGGCTGCTTTTTCAGTGACGTCGTGCAGCGCACGCAGTGCCCCGTGCTGCATGAGGTCCGGCGTCGGCCAGGGCGAGAATACCGTACCCGCAGTGGGCGCAATGTACCGCTGCAAGTCCTGTGGCAGGACCTCGGGGACGTTGGGCGGCGGCTGGGGCGCCCCACCGCCGCCGCCGCCGCCAAAGGGGGTCGGCGTCGCAGCTGCAGTTGCCGGTGCAGTCGCGGGCACACCGCCACTGCCACTTGCCCCCACAGCAGCCGCCCCTGGTGTGTCTTGCTGCGAGGCTGGCCCGGTTGCAGGCGTGCCGATTCCGTTCGTGGCGGCACCCGCTGGCCCTGGTCCGGGCGTTGTCGCAGCCGGCGTCGCTGCTGCCGTGTCCGGCACGGATGATGGCGCATCGGGGCCGGTCCCGCCACCCCCGCCACCAAGTGCGGCAAAATACTCGGAGCCGTCCGTCTGCCCGGGTGCGGGCACGGTGTTGCGGCTGATGCGCCGCGCATACGACATGAGCTCGTCGTACGTAAAGGGGTAGTGCTTGGTCTCCTGGCGGATGGTGCGGTTGGTGCTGTCTTCGGGAAACACAGTGGCCGGCGTCTGCAGCATCTCACGGCGGCTGGCGGCCAGCGTCTGCAGCGTGGACTTGATCTGGTTGTCGAGGGCGGCGGCATCGGCGCGGAGTGCGAGGATGCGCAGGTGGTTGTTCTGGTGAGTTTGCACTGGAGCGAACGTGGTCAGCAGGGGAGGGGGGGAGGTACAGGTAAAAGAAAGAGCTGCAGGGAACGCAGTAAAGCCAGCGGTCAGAGGGGCGACCCAAGGGGAGGCGTCCTTACATGTCTCCAAGCCCCGGCTCAGCTCGCTGTCGGCCGCGAGCAGGTCTTCGGCGAGCGCGGGCGACGGGTTGTACTTGGCGATCGAGTCGATGAGCGTTGCGAGCGCCTTTTCGACGCGGTCGAAGCGCGCATCGATAAACTTGTCCATCGCGTCGGACGAAACGATGCGGCGTCCGTGGAGTTGCGCTGAAATGTGTGCGTGTGGAGGGCGAAGGGTAACTGAGCTCCGAAACAGCTCCAAGCACCACATTCACGAAGCGCAGAGAAACGACCCACTAAAAGGTACAGAGGTACATACAGAGGCACTAGTCCATATACAGTCTAGCGCAGTTTATCACCAAGCTTTGAAACTAAGCCTGCTGATTGGTCGCCAATTCGCGATTTGTGGCCTGAGGCTAACAGTTTCCTCGTGCTCCCACTGCCCCGGGTTTGTCCGCCTGCAATAGCAGCAAAAATCCCAAAATCTCGCAGCCGAACCACCCAAACAGACCACGAGCCGACATCACCACGCAGACGACGTCCTTCGAACCAATTGACCCTAGTCGCGGCCTCTTCGCCCTCTTGCCACCGAAAATGCCTTTCGCTGTACGTTTTTCCGCCGCCATTCCGGCCTCGTCGGCCGGTATCTCCTCCCCGGCCAGCGCCTCCCCCCCGCCGAACGTGGCCGGCGCCCGGCACACACCCGTTACCAGATGACGGCTCCTTGCTTTCTTCACTCTCACTGGACGTAGCGAGCTGACATCCAGCAACAGTCTCCCATCCTGCGGTCCGCCGCCAGCTCCCAGTACAAGAGCCCGTACGGCCCGAAGTAAGCGACTCCCCTCCCCCAATCGGAGTCGGTCTCCTCTCGACTCGTGCCCCCTCGTCCGAGCCGCCCTCCACCCCACCACTGTCACTGTTTGCCGCCCTCGGTAGATGCCATTAGGGCCGGGCCACGGTGGTCAGAGAATAGACGCCGTGGTGTGCGACGCTCGGAGGCACAGACGTACGCAGCCTGCCAGAGGAACGAAAACTAACGCGACCTCTCCTTCTCTCCAGGTACCACTACCAGGCCAACCTCGGTGGTGTCACCGCCAAGACTGCCTTCCGCTAGTGAGTCCTACGCCCCAGCCAGCGAACGCGAAGCGACGCATGCATGACCGGATCGACGGTGTGAGCCCGAGCGCACGGCAACCCGGGGGACAGAAAGCGGCTGTGGAGGAGGCGGTACGGCCTCTTTGCTCTACGCGCTCGCACCGTCGTCCGTTCTTTGCTTCTCCGGTGGCCTAGATGCTAACACGTCGCCTCCCTCCCTCCCTCTCCCAGCGGCGCCTCTATTGCTCCCCTCGGCGGCTTCGCCGTCGTTGCTCTGCTCTTCTACGCCTCGGGCATCCCGCGGGTACAGCACGACATTCTGCAGGTAAGCACCCGCCGCCGGCCCAGCCGCCAAACTTAATACGTGATACGTGATACGTGATACAAAATTCTGGAGATCTGCTGACGCTCGCCCAGAAAATCCCCGTCGTCGGTCCCTACTTTATCAAGGAGGTGCACCCGGCCGACTCTGTAAGTAGCCCCCCTCTCCCCCTCTTCCAACCTCTCTCAGCCTTTTCGGTCTCCCTCAGCGCCCGTTTGCTAACCCTGAACAGCCCTTCTAAAATGCCTTGCATCGAATGGGAAGGCTGGGTCGGGACAAGCGCTGCGGCTTGCTCGTCGACGTCGTCGCCGTCATCGCCGGCGGACGAATGCTTGTAGACGTGCGGTAGCCGTTTTGTTTTTCTGTACAAAGAACGCGAAAAAAGAAATCATAATAGACAACACCTTTTTCAAATGACGTACAAGCATGCCAATGCACCATGTAGCTGAGAAGTAGCAGCGCAAAGGTGCTGCTGTTTGTGCTTCGAACCCGTGCGGCGGCTGCTTTACTCTGCGGCTGCTCCAGTGGTCGCTTCTAGGCCAGTGCCCCACAACAACAGGCTGCACGGCCGCTGAAATCACTCTGGCCGCAAACACGTGGCGCCTCTGCCTCCCTCCTATTCGACTCGCCGTAGCGTTTTGTTTGGGACAGCTTTGGGACAGCTTTGGCCTCAGCCTCGTGGCGTCAAGCAGCACAGCTTCGCTCGTTTTGTTTGTGCCTTTCTTTCTTCGCTTTTTGTCACACTCCTCTGTCTCTCCCTTCTTCCTTCCTTCTGTACCATCTCTTCCACACTCAGTCGTCTTCACTGCTCTCCCCCTTTCCTGCATCCAGTTCATGAACGATGACGGCCGGCGACGGCCTCGAGGCGAGCTCCTCAGCTGCTGCCGCTGATGCCGCCGCGCCACAGACCGTCTCCCTCGACGACCCCAAGCTCAAGGCCTTCCTCGCCTCTGCGCTCTTTGTGATGCCGTGCCTCGCGTGGCAGGCCTGGGTGCTGGGTGCTAGCTTTCGCCAGCGGCGCGGCAAGCCCGTGGCCGACACCAACGCCCTGGCCGAGGGCGCCGCCGCACTGCAAGCCGCCGCTGCCGCAGCCAAGAAGGCGGCTGCCGGGCCAGCGGCACCGGGTGACGGCACAGAGGAGGAGGCCGCAGAGGGGAACGCGCCGCCGCCGCGGGAGGCTCAGGGCAGCCGCGGCCGGCCTTTCTTGTTCGTGGTCGGCGTAACGCTGCTCTTCATGTTTGCCAAGGCCTGGCTGGCGCGCGTCCTGGCCCTCGTGCCGGAGCCGTACCTGGTAGGGCTGTTTTGTCTATTTTTGTCTATTTTTGTTTAGCTCTTGCTTCTTTGTCTTTTGTCTTTTTCATATTTCTTTAAGATCCTTCTCCCCCTGCTAACCACCACCTCCTAGGACGAGGTCTTCCATATCCCGCAGGCCCAGCGGTACTGCGCGGGCCGCTGGCACGAGTGGGATGACAAGATCACGACGCCGCCGGGCCTGTACCTGGTCTCCGTGGCCCTCAAGTCGCTGTGGAGCGGCGTCGACGACGGCTGCTCCGTGTGGGCGCTGCGCAGCGCCAACAACATCGCCATCATACTCGTGGCCATTGCCGCCAGCGCGTGCCGCGCCGCCCTGGAGGCGCAGCGGCAGCCAAAGCGTCCGGCATCTGTGTCTGGCCAGCCTGCTGGGGACGGCGGCGCCGGTACCGGCGCCCTCCTCTCCCTGTACGCTCTGCACACTGCATTCAACGTCGCGCTATTCCCTGTCCTCTTCTTCTTCTCAGCCCTGTACTACACGGACGTCTACTCGACGCTGGCCGTGCTGCTGGCGTACCGCGTCCACCTGTTCCGCGTGTCATCGTCGCCGTCGGCTCCGCCCGTCTGGAGCGACGCCGCCGTGGTCGTCCTCGGTGCCGTGACGCTTCTCATGCGCCAGACCAACATCTTCTGGGTTGTCGTGTACATGGGCGGTCTCGAGGTCGTGCAGGCGGCGAAGCGCGTGCGGCAGCGCAATGCCGGCAAGCTTCTGCTCGCAGAGAAGGATGCGGGCGCGGGTACAGGCACGGGTACGGATGCGGGCGCGCCGCCCTTCGACTCCCTTGCAGGCATGCTCCGCCTCTATGCGTGGCGGTACGCCCACGGTGCCGTCCACGACCCGCCGCTGGGCGCCGCGTGGCCCGACGACTGGGTGCTGTCGCTGGGCAGCATCGGCGTCGCCGCCATCTGCAATCCGTTCACGATGCTCCGCCATGTGTGGCCATACGTCACCGTTCTAGCCGGCTTTGCCGGCTTCGTCGTGTGGAACGGCGGCGTCGTGCTCGGCGACAAGTCGAACCACGTGGCTACCCTGCACGTCGCCCAGCTGCTGTACCTGTGGCCGCTGCTCGCTTTTTTCTCGGCGCCCCTCTGTGTCCTGCACGCCTGGCGCTATCTGCAGCTGGCTTGGTCCTGGCTGGTGGTGAACAGCAGCGCGACCAGCGCCGACAGTGGCGCTGCCCCTTCCAGCGATGCCGCAAACTCGCCTGGTCGCCTAGCCCCTCTGACCAAGGCCGCCTTTGTAACGGATAGCAGCGGCAGCAGCAGCACTGAGATGTTTCCAGCGCGCCCCAGCAAGCTGCTGCGCCTTCTGCACGTTGTCTTTGTCAAAAAGGGCTACTACCCGCTGTACGTGGTCGGCGTGTTCGACGTGATGCTCGCCGTCGTGCGCTACAACACGCTGGTCCACCCGTTCACGCTGGCCGACAACCGGCACTACATGTTCTACGTCTTTCGCTACACGATCCTCCGCAGCTCTCTGCTGCGGTACGCGCTGGTGCCCGTGTACGGGCTGTGCGGATGGGCCTGCTGGCGCATTCTGTGGGGTGTCGGTACCAGCGTTGCAGCGACGGCCGAGGAGGCGAGGATTGCCTGCGAGGTTGGCGGGGCGCTTGTCAGCTCGCCATTTGCGGCTGCGAAGCAGACGATGACGGTCGAGAGCGCTCCTGGCGGCAAGGACGAGCCACCGGAGCAGCTGCCCGAGGGCAACAAGGCAGCGGCGGACAAGGCGCCGAAGACGGCAAAGCCAGCAAAGAGCAAGGGCAAGAATAAGCAGAAGAAGGGGGCCCAGGCAGTCGAGGCGGCCGAGGCAGAGACGGCGAACGAGCTCCACGCTTCTCAGCCGCCGGCCGTTTTCCTAGGCTTCCTGGACGAGGACGCTGGCGGGGCGGCCACGGCGGCGAAGACGGGGCCGACGACGGCAACGGCGCTGCTGTGGCTGCTGGCGACGTCGCTGTCGCTGGTGACGGCACCGCTGGTGGAGCCGCGGTATTTTATCCTGCCGTGGGTGTTTTGGCGGCTGCTGGTGCCGGCGCAGTCCACGCTGCGCCAGTCGAAGCCGGAGACCGCAGAGGGGACACAGACCGGGTCGTCCCTTGTTTCTGCCTTCTTCCGCAAGGTGGACGCCCGCCTCGTGCTCGAGACGGTGTGGTTCGTCGCCATCAACGCCGCGACCATGTACATGTTCCTGTTCCGACCGTTTGTCTGGCGCAGCCCGGACGGCAGCCTGGCGGATGGCGGACGGCTGCAGCGGTTCATGTGGTAGTAGGGGTATGCCAGAGATCGGACAGATGCCAACCAGTAACGGAAAAAAAGAGACTATATATTTCCCCGTAGTCTGTTCGGGTGTGTAATATCATGAAACGACAAAGGACGAAGACCAAATAATAAGAGAGGAACGTAAAAGGGAATCCCACCAATGTCCTATTGTAGATTTCGTTTGCGCTCTAAATCGGCGAGCAGGATCCCCAATGTCCCCAAACGCCCGAAACATGTGTAAACTTCGAAAGCAAAAACAAAGGCCCCAGAGTGGGCAACCCAAATTTTAAATCCAGTCAAAAGCCTCGCAGATCCCAGTACCATAAAATAGAATAGCAAATGGTAAAAACAAGACAACCAACCCCAAAATAACGCCGTTCATGTCAATTTCAACTTGGAGTATTCTTTTCGGTTTTTGCGTCGTTTGCGGCGTCTTGATGTTGTCCTGCCATCGTCCCGGCGCCTTTGTTCGGTTCATGTTGTCGTCGTCTGAGAATGCAGTGCCAAGGGGGGCCTCAACCAAGTCCTCTCCTCGTTCTCTCAAAGACTCATAAGCTCAGCCGGTCCAGGCTCAGCCGGTCGCCGCTGCGCACCCTCCGCACCACGCCCAGCTTGAAGAAGCGCTCTTCACCGGCGGCCGTCCGCCCGCCAATGTACCACTTGTCGGCACCCAGCACGTCGCGGAAGCCCTCGCTGCTGCTGTCGCTTCCGCGCCGCCGCCCGCCGCGGTAGTCGTAGTCGACGTGCGGCTCGTCGGCAAAGCTGCCCTGGTTGGAGCCGCTTTGCCGCTGGTGGCTGCCAACGCCGCTGCTGCCGGTGGGTATGGGGATGCCACCAGCGCCGGCAGCACCAGCTGCTGGGCTACCGTGGCGATGATGGTGGTGATGGCGGTGGTGGTGGTGGGGGGGCGGGCGGGACGCGTGCAAACGCTGTGACGCAGTGATGGCGGCCGCAGCGGCGGCGGCGGCGGAAGAGGCGATGGAACGTGTGCCAGCTGCAGCCGCCGTTGCTGACGCTGCTGTTGTTGTTACAACTGCTGCTGCTGCTGCCGCTGCCGATGATGTCGTTGTGCCCACAGCCATGGCCGACGACGTCGAGGTGGATGCCGCCGCAGTCGCAGAAGACGACGAGGGTGCACCGCCCGATGCCGCCACTGCCGAAACGGCTGCGACAATGTCGGAGGACGGGCCGCCGCTGCCCGTCGCCGAGGTGTGCTTGTTGGCCTGCTGTGCAGCGACGGCCGACGAGGAGAGCGCCGATGTCGCGGACGTCGGCTGCTGGCGGAAGGCAGCGAAGAAGGAGGACAGGAAGAAGGGTCGCTGTGACGAAGGCATCGTGCAGGCGAGCGTTGGCTGCGCTGCCGAACTGGTATGCGGGTTTTAGGTTGTCGAAGGTTTGTGTCTCTCGGGCGCGCTGCAGCTTCCGCGTCGAGGCCGTCCCAGCTGCGTTTATTTATCGAGTCGTCGTGCCGGCGCCGGACGCTTCTGCCGCTGTTGAAGCGACGCGGCAATCTGAGATAGAGCTGTCTTCCCCCTCCCCAAGGCCAAGGACCAGGCGCACCCCAAGAGATTGACTCTGCTGGCCAACCAGAACGGAGAGACAGGGAAAAGGAAGGCGACCAAAATCGCGCTTCGCTTCAAATGCCTCTCTCGGGGATGATGCGACTGCCGAGTGGGGGTCAGTGTGACGGCACACAAATGGACGACGAAGATAGCACAAGGAAGAAAAGGGCGCAGTTCGGTGGTTGTTCTGGTGTCCTAGTTGTCGATTTGTGCTCTTTTCTTTTGCTGTCGCTGAATTGCTTTTTTTTTATTCTCGCGTCTCGCCACACAATAAAAAAACCGTTGACGTCGTAATAGATTGGCAAGAGTGAGTGGATGGTTGTTTGCTCTTTCTTTGCTCGGCTAATCCCGGAAGCCTGGGACACACATGTTTCTCTGTGATTGTTGAAACGGAAAGAGGGAAAGAGCGGTTGTGCAGCAGCTTTCCTTGGCCCAAGGCTAGGACAGAGCCAATGACGGGAGGGAAAGCGCGGGGCAGAGGAAAGCCGCCGCCGCTCTTTCCCTCTCCCGTGACCTTTGTCTCGCAGCGCTTGCAGCGCGGCTCCACCTCCGCATTCTTGCCTCTCGCCTTGGGGCCATGACATACTAATTGCTGGCCTACGAGTGGCCAGGCCAGGCCAGGCCCCCGCTGTGCCACAGACTGTGTCAGCGGCCCACGTCCGCTGGAGCCCGTCCCCGGATGCTAAAAATACAGGGGCGCCCCTCATCGTATGATATTCTTATTCCAAGCAGCCGAAGGAGGCTGAACAGCAATCCCCTCCGCCTACACCTTCTCCAAATGGGCATCCCTGCCGCGTGCACCTTCTCCAAACGAGGCCAGCCCTCCGACGCGCATTAGCGCATGTCTTGCATCGCGATCGCCCGCTCTTGAGTGCGGAGTGCATATCCGCGGCCGGGCGGCTTCATGGACAACCCCGCGGCTCATAGGCCTGGAGTCTCCCTGCCTGACAATGTCGGCACCGCACAAAGGCACGGACAGCAGACGAGATGGGATGGTGGTCGATGCCTCGTTTTGCGGACTGCCATACACCGCCATTGGCCTGGCCGTGGCCGTGTCGGCGGGCGCTCTCGTCGCAAGGCGGGGCTGCCGAGATGAGAGCCGGGCAGACAAAAGCCCTCGATCTGTGTCTAGCTGTAAGATGCTGCAGAGGAGGGTGTAAACTCCTCCGGCTGCGGAGAGGTCTGCAGATTAAGTGATGGCCCAGAGCTACGTTCCAGGTTCGTGGCTAGTGCTTATGGGTCCTGGTAGAGTTGGAAATGCCAGATAAACAAAGGATGGATGTAGATTGTGGAATGTGGAAGATGAACTGTGTCTCACGCTTTTGTACGCCTGACTATGCACTAATATTCCCGCCTCCCTTTAAGTTGTGGTGTCCTGCTCGGGATACAACTCGGCTGTCGCCAACGGCGTCTGTGCATCCTCGATGCCGGCGGCCACGTCCACCCAGAGGTACAGGCCCAGCGCGATCAGCATCAGAAACAGGTTCGGCAGCATGGGGTAGCGCAGGTTGTGCGTGTGGTCCTGGATGACGCCCTGCACGAGCGGGTTGATCCAGCCCGTGGCCAGGTCGAGCGTGATCTCGAGGCCAAAGTAGAGCGCCTCGCTGCCAGCGGGGATGAAGGACGAGAAGAGCATGCGGTTAAAGGCGCGGAGTGCGCTGCTGGTGCTCATGAACAGGGCCTGCGCCACCCAGAACTCGGCCACGTGCTTGAAGCCGACCGCGACGTGGGTGCTGATGCCGAGACACCCCCAGAACACGCACAGGATGTTGACGCCGAGGAAGGCATAGGCCCAGACCTTGACGGATGATGTGCCGGGTGCCGGAGGCTGCGAGCCCACAGGCGACACAGAGTCGTTGGTGGCTGCCCACCGGGACCGCCCGGCCGCCATCGTCTTGCCAAACACCAGCATCCACGACAGCGAGCCGATGCAGGCCCAGATGACCAGCAAAAAGGAGTAGACGGTGTAGATGCTGCTACCGGACTGGATGCCGGCGACCTCGAGGAAGAGCGAGCTGAGCAGACCGAGGAAGTTGCTGTAGGCCGTGTTCCACAGGATCCAGCCGACACAGAGCTTAAAGGCCTGCGGGTAGCGCGGGATGGAGCGCATGAGGAAGAGCCCTGGCCTCGACGTCATTAGTATCAGTCCATCTGGCGGCAGCCATCTCCGCAGCCGGAGACGAGAGCCGGGGTCGGTCCGCCACCTCTTGTTAGTTTGACCAGGGGCAATACTGACATGTGCGGAAGGGCAGGAGAAAGAGGGACTGGCCCGGTGGCTTCTCCCGGCCGGGGACGTCCGGCAGCAGGAAGAGCCCCGCGGTGGCGACGACGACTACGGCAAAGGATGGCGTCAGAAAACAATGTTGCAGCAAAATGGCAGAGCAAACTGTTCTTCTACTGACTGGTAATGCAGCCGGCAATGGTAATGGCGAGCAGGTAGCTGTTGAGGAAAAGAAGAGAACATTCTGTCAGCGCTTCCCACAAAGCTGAAAACTGCACAACGACACAAACTCCACAGCAACCGAGTATCTTACTTGGAGTAGCCCGACGTCACGTAGCTGCCGCGCGTGTGTACGAGAATGACGCCGATCAGCAGCGCCACCAGGCCGCCGACATTGCTCGACACAAGCCCGAGAACGCTGACGCGGCTGCCTCGGGTCCATGTGTCCTGGTCGTCGCGGCGGGGCAGCGCTGGGTCTGCGTCGGTGTCCAGCTGCCGCTCTTCTTGCAGTTGCTGCTGCTGCTGCCCAAACCAGCCGACCGACCGCATGAACATGGGCACGTAGGACGCCTCGATGACAGTGTAGACGCCTTGAACGACGGTGAGGGCGCAGTAGAGGCCGGACAGCACGCGCAGCGACTGGTCGGTCTGCGCCGTCAGCGCAGCAAACGGCAGCGCCAGGATGCCAAAGATGTAGATGGAGCCCATCATCATGGGCTTGCGGAAGTGGGCGTAGTCGGCAGCACCCGCCACGACAATGGCCACGACGCCCTCGAGGGCGCGGCCGATGGAGCGCAGATAGAGGCTGGACAGAGGGAGAGAGAGAGGGGGGGGTGTTAGTTGTACGCTTCAAAGATGCGTAGGATCGCCTATGTTTTTAAATGGCCACCACCACTACGTACAGGTAGCTCAGGTAGTCCACCTCGTGGGCGCCCAGCTTCACGACGCAGACAATGGTGCCTCGCTGGGCGCAGCGAGCATTGCTACCTGGCACGTGGCCGACGGCGTTGGCCGTGCTCTGGATGCAGGCGCCGACGTAGTTGAAGGCCATGCTGCTGGTCGGCCCCGTCGAGAAGCAGAGCACGATCCAACCCCAGAGGGCCGAGGTCTTGCGCAGCGGCTGGGCGGCGGCCACGGCAGCCGTCACGGCAGCCGACGGCGGAGGCACAACGGCACACTCCGCCTTGCTAGGTTCTTTTTGGTCCATTTGTGGTGTACCTGAAAGAGGCGGTTGAAGATGTGCAGATTTATGACAGACAGAAATAAGCATAAAGAGAGACAGGGTGGTATTATACAAGCCACGCAGAGAAGCTACTGCCGTGATACTTTGTGCTTAGCCGAGCTCGAAGCAGGATCAGTTGCCACGAGGACGGGACACTATGACCATAAAACAAATTTACCGGCCAGAGATGCATAGGAGGTTCAAGTTCCGTCTCGTGCGTCTACCCCATCATCGGAGAAGTGAAACAGACACAACGAGATAGAGGTCCCCATCACAGCTGTGTAGGGTGAAGAAGGTGCTTCACTCCAGTATTGGTGCAGCAAACGACAGGGGTGCTCCACCCCCAAAATCCAAATCCTGCTCAATCCTGCTCATACCAGGAACGGCGGCCATGCACTGCTGCACGGCTTGGAAGACGTACGACGTAGCGCCAATCGGTTCTAGATTGTTGAAGCGTGTGTCTTGGCCGCTGTGCTATCCCTACTCCAACTTCGCACAGCCGGGGAGCGTTTACCGGCCCCGAGTGCCGTACTGTGGACCACATCGACAAACCCAGCTTTGCGGTCGGGTTCACAGTCATGTTCCTGCTCGCCAAGACTGCAGGCTTTGGCCGGCCGGGGCAGGGCACGTAAGTCTATTCCTTGTCTGGGTCGGAGACACCGCACATGGTATGGGCTACGCGCTGCAAGCGAATGCAGCACAAGTGGTCGGACGAAGCCAAGTCTGGCAACCGGTGCCCCAACGTATGCGAGGGCAGAGGAAGAGGTGGCCGGTGATGCGGGAGATGCTGGCCATGTAACTTGTTCATAGCTGTCAAACCTAGTCTATTAATTACGGTGTCATTTACGCCCCTCTTCGAACAGCTACCGCCTTGCAAATCACCCCCCCCCCCCCCCCCCCTTCTCACTTCCCGCTCATTTCATACGTATTATCTTACAAAATCATATCCTCCCTTCAACACGACTGTATGCTTCATGCCGGAGAGGTTAAAGAGACCGTAACCCAAGAGAGTTTGCACAGCTTTTTGGCTTATACAGGGTTTTTGGCAATCTGAATGAGTTTTGGTGCTATATCTGATGCACAAGTCAATGCCAGCCATCACCAGTTATTATTACATGCTTTTCTTTGTTGTGGAGCTGGATCTGTCGTCTGTAAATAGCAGCCTTGCTCAGCCTTTGGCTCTTGTCTTCTCCATGCCCTCCACATATAACGAGGACAACCATTGCAGCCAACCGTCCGACGAGCTCTTGGCATAGTTGCAGCAACCGTCCCTATTGCCGGGCGCCAGGAAAGTACGGGATAAACTCCAACGCGCGTAACTAATGTCTGCCACGGTACGTGACGCACACCCAAGCGACCAAATTACACACCGACGGGTGGCCGGCTGTGTGCCGTCTAGTTAGTTGTAGGTTAAGGTGGCTTCGTCGCTACGTTGCCTTTGCGTCATGTGTTTGGCTTGGGCTGCCGGGGTAAGAGTGAGGTGAGGGAGAAGTGAGGGCCGTTGTGATGGCCGTTGTTAGGCTGCATCCGGGTCGCTCCTGCATTTGTTTATTGTCTCTCGTTCGGAAGGAGCCCTCCGGCTGCCTAGTATAAATACAGCGCCGTCGCGCTGCCCTCCATCCGACTGAACCTTCCCTCCTTTTTTCCTACTCTCGCTTACCTCACCCCGGCTCCATCCCCACCTGCCCTCTCTTCGACGCCATCTCCCCGTGTCTCCTCTGCAATCCCAAGACAATGAAACTGAGGAGTGTCAACCTCCAACGCAGGATCCGGGCCAGAATACTGCCGACGTACCTCACATTGCCTCTTGGACTCGCTCTGGCACTGAGATAAGTCGAGTTCCGAAGCCTGCCTGGATCTGCCAATGTGAAAACAGCCATCCACTGGTGTTCCCGGTCGCTCTCATTCGTGGCAGCGGCCGAGAGCACGGACTGATCGGCGGTGAGGCGGAGCCGCGAAGGGTCAATTGCAGACCTGCGCCAGTTTCTCCTGCGAGAGTACAATTGCGCCCTGGCCGAGTCAAGATTCCGATCTGGCTGGGGCGTCAGGAAGCTTCTCAGGATAAATGCCGGCGCTCGCTTCACGGTCGAAGAAAAGGCCGCCATCGATCGGTTAGAAATACTGAGGCAGATAAGCCGTCACGATACGCGGTTTCCCCCCTCGCTCCGTGCGTTGTTTGTCACCGACTGTACAGTCTTATGACACTATGGACGCCGAGGTAAGTCCTTGTAACAACAGCAATCATACCCCCTTCCCGGCCTGCGAGCGCGTCGCAACTAACAGCCTGCCAGCCACACGGATGAAGACCGTTTCGCCGTGTTCTCCTTGTTGCCCCGTCGTTTTCCGGCTCCTTCCCCCGTCGCCTGTTCTGCCCCGTGGTTTCTTCTTGTTATCTCAGCGCTCCCGCAGCGATGGCTGGCAAAGGTAAGGGAAAGGGGAAGGGTCGGGCACCGGCCGCCGCCGCGGCCCCTAAGGAGGGCCCGGCGCGCGATACCGACGCTGCTTACGCCTCGTGCGTTCGCCGCGCTATCGCGGCGGTGAAGGCGCTGCCGGACGGCGGCAGTTCAGACATGTTCACGGCGGACTGTTGCCATCAAGCTGGTACGTCGTTCGCAAGTGGATCGCTGCGTTGTAGAGCCGCACTGACTGTTATAGGTGATGGAGTGAAGTGTTTTGCCTGCGCGTCGTCGCGCCACTCTTGTCTCCCGGTAGGTTCTTTAACAGCCCTGTGTCCTGTCTGCGGCCGCGTTGCGCGTTAACAGTGATATAGGTCCCTCTTGATGTTCGGCGGATTGTTATAAGATTTATCGTTGTTTATCGCGAATTTCGTAATAACCCTTCGTTTATTGATTTAGGCGAGTTACGAGAGGACGCCGTATAAGTGTTACGTAGTATTAGGTCGTCTGGCGCGACAACTTGTTGTAGAGTTCTTAAATTTGCTCGCTGCGCTGGCAAGAGAGATTCTCTGTTGTTGGGCAGTTGGCCCAGTCATCACAACTACAGGCAGACCCTTTGGCGGCCGCCTTTTTTCTCCCGACGTATGTGATCGCTGAGGGGAAACTCGGGTGCTCTACGTTTCATGTTTTATACTCAACTATAGTATAACTATTTCATAATAAGAAACGCTTGTGTGGGTTTACCCTACGCCGTCATACCCTATGCCGTCATACATTAGGCAAGGTCTGCGACACGAGAAGCGTAGGTTTACACCGCGCGCATATCTTGCTGGAGACGTTCTAGTCCGTGTCTGTCGGATCCCTGTGCAATGGTCAGCCTCGGCCTCATAATTGGAGCACAGATAGATGGCTACAGGCCAACCCCCAGACCGGGGTGCACCCCTCGGAAGGGAGGAAACGGGGGATTTAGGTAGGCTAGCTCACCAGTCTGTCACGAGGTGCTCGTCCAGGCCGTCCAGCTTCGCCATGTCGGCAGCCGAAATCGCGAACCCGTTCACGTCTGCATTTTGCACCATGCGCGCCTTGTGCACGCTCTTGGGCAGCGGCACCATGCCGTGCTGCAGCGACCAGCGCACCAGCAGCTGCGCCGGCGTGCACCCGTACTGCTGCGCCAGCGCCAGCACCGTCGGGTCCTGCATGCGCATGCCGCGCACGAGCGGTGCGTACGCCTCTACCACGATGCCGTGGCGCGCGCACGCCGCGCGGATGTCCGTGCGCGTGTTGAATGGGTGCGACTCGATCTGGTTGACGACGGGCCGGATGCGTGCCGCCGCCACCAGCTCCTCGACGTGCGCGACGCCAAAGTTGCTGATGCCGCCCGACCGCACCTCGCCCGCATCGATGGCGTCCTCGACCGCGCGCCAGCTGACCAGCCGCGCCTGCGTGCCGCCGTAGGGGCTGTGCAGCAGGAACAGGTCGATGTAGCCCAGGCCGCACGCCGCCACCGACTGGCGGATGGATGCGCGCACGGCGTCGTACGAGGAGCGGTTCTGCGCCAGCTTGGACGTGTAGAAGATGTCCTCGCGGCGCAGCGGCGCCCCACCAGAACCCGACGCCTCCAACGCCGCCCGCAGCGCCTCGCCAGCTTCGCGCTCGTTGTGGTACATCTGCGCACAGTCAAAGCCACGGTACCCTACCGCGAGCGCCGATGAGACCGCCGAGCGAGCTTCGGCACGGGACATCATGTACAGTCCCAGCTGAATCTGGGGCATCGTGTGGCCATCGACCAGCTTGGGGAGAGGCGGGGGGCACGTTGGTCAGTTGAAGCCGAGATAGAGACGGAGGGCTTCGAGAAGAATGCCTGTGCTTACCTTGACTCGACTTGCGAGCGTGTACTTCGTTGGTACGGCAGCCATGGTCGTTGCTTGCGGCGGATGTTCTCGTTCATCCGATGGTGTGTTGCCTGCTACTCCAGCTACCTGTGCTGGTTGCAGCGAGAAGATAGTATCATGACGTCAAGTATGATGACTAATCAAGACGAAAATGTTTAGAATGGTAATATCTGTCCTAATCTGCACTGTAAAGCATTTAATACCAGAACCCTGTCCGAGTAGGCCTCCAATATAATAGCTAAACATCGAGGAAGCCCGGCCCTTAGAATCCTCTCTCTCTCTTATTCTCAGTATCACTACCTTACCTTTGCAGTCCCCTCACTGATCCCCTTAAAAAGTGAATTGGCCAACACGCCTGAATATGGCAGTTGCTAGAACGGCCTGCCCCGGTGGGGGGGGCGAAACGGCGGTTGTGCCCGAGTCGGTTGTGAGCCGCGCTCCGGCGGGAACCAAAGCGTCGGGGCCCCGGACTCGCTGGGCACCAGGATAATTGACGGACCGCCGTCACCGAGGGTGAGCGTAACAGGCATCGCGGCGGCGGGTGCTGTTGAAAGCATGGTTGGTGTGGCACTGCTGGTCACAGCAATAGAGGTGAGGATGGTGATGCTTGTATGGACGACGGTGGACACGGCGGTCGAGGTCCGCACGGATGTGGACACCAGGGTTGATGTCAGGGTCGATGTCAGAATCGACGTGTCGACTGACACGGACACGGACACGGACGTAATGAACGTTGTGCGGACGCTTGTTGCCACGGCCGTCTTCGTGGTCGTGACGGTGTTGGTCTGCCACACGGTCTTGGACGTCGTCACCATCACAGTGGATGATGACGCGGCAGAACTACCACCACTGGGGCTCTGGGGCGGCGCCGCTGCCGCATCGTTGCACGCACCAAGCCCCGAGACACAGCCCGCGCCGCAGTAGGCGTCGCCGTTTCCGCAGTAACCGTGGGCCGAACAGCAGCGGCCGGCCGTCGAGTTGTCGCACGTGAAGCCGTTGCCGCAGGTGCCATCTGAGCTGGGGACGAGGGTCGGGACCGATGCGGGGGATATATCATGGATCCCTGCCACGACAGAGGCAGCACACCAGACGATTAACAGTCGCCACATGATCAGTTAGGAGCTATGTCAAAGTGGCCAGGTGTGTGTTCTTGTACTGGCAGCACCAGTAGTAGTTTTGTAAAGTGCGAGGCTCGAGAGAGTGTATGTCTTGTTGGTGTTCAAGATGCAGCGTTGGGCAGCCGGCTTTTGCGGTTCCATGTATGGCCAGGCTCCCTCTCTTTCTCGTCTTTTCTCTGCTTTATATCCAATTTGGCCGCCTTCCAATATCAGGGCCGCCGGCCTACGACGTACCATCCGATTTACCCTCCTATATACATACACAGAGAATGGTCAAATGGACACGAACGAACTGCGCGCCCCAAAAATAGGCAAATGGACTACAAGTAAGCAACGCGCAACAACACACCACGCCACATCAATATACAGTATCAGTCGCCCTCCCCAGGAACAGACGAACACGGAAGGCGACCCCGGTGACCTTGTAATGTCCTATGCACCCATGTGTCCGGGCGTGTGATACTTTTTTTTGGACGATAGATTGTCGACGTACTCTACACCCAGGTTAAATAGGATGCCCTGTGTCGATCGTATAGATATTACCGGGTAATATGCATCTCAGTTGCACCGTGAAGAGGGCGCGTGTTGCCCCACGAGCAGAAGAGCTCTGGTTTGATCCTTGCATACATACTTAGGGACCCCCGGTGCAGTTTCCACCTTTTTCAACTCTCACTGGCGAGAGCTCCCATAACTTGATGGGACGGGAAGAAAGGGAGAAGAATCCCGTTTCCTGTCGGGCTGCTCCCTGCTGCCTCTCGCAGTCCCCATCACAGAGTGCCCCCCTCTCTATGACTTGCCAAGACCGGACATACGAGATTGGCCCCGTTCCATAGGAGGGCTATTACTTTCAAAAGCAGCGATGTCCCCGCGCCCAAGAAATAAGCCCAAAGAGGACGTCTGGGGCGAGGCGTAATATCTCGAGGTGGTTCCAGCCACACCCCTCACTGTCCTGTTTGGTAAGCCGGGAAAACTTCTTTCGCCGCCAAGACCATGGGTGCCAGCCTGCTCGGCGACTGCAAACACCGGGTGACGCAACTGCAAGCTCGGCGAGGTCATACGTGCAGTTCTCCGCCTGCGACGAGACACGTTGGCCGACGAGGTCGCCGCCTTTGCAGTTGTTTAGCTGGTTCGACCGTTATTTTTGTGGGGCTAAAGCCTTCCTTGTGGATCCCGTCCCGTAATAGCTCGAACTTGTAAGATCGTTTGTCGCTATTTCAACCTTAATGAGAACTCTCTTCTTTACAGCTTTGACCGCCCACAGCTCATCTTTAGTAGAATCCACAGACGCATACTCATAAATATGCTATGTTCATCGACAGTTACAATACACGTAGAGTTGCGGCTCCGGCTTCTCGAAAGGCTGCCCAAGCGCTCCTTCCCATTACTCCGTATGTTTGGACCGTGGCGGCGCCCCACTATTTCGGGTGCGAACAGGGGCCGTCTTATTCCTGTCAGTAGAAGAGTGGGGCCGCTCCCTCCCATCGGCGGCGCGTCAAAGGTACCTCGGAGGTAAGCTTTAGTACACTGACACTTAACATCTTCTAGTGTATTTCTGGTGCTGCATAGATAGTATGCAGGTTAATATAGGTCACTTCTCGGCACCGCCAAATAACACCGCCGAAACCAAATCCCAAAGGGCGGGGAGAGCAGTGGCGTGGGACTACTCCACACTCCATAATCAGGAAGTAATATGTTCGAGAAAGCTTGAGCGTCGCCTCGGTCGCTTCGTTGTTTCTCCGTCCCAGGGCGCGCAGGCCACGCAGGCCGTGATCAGTTCACTCCTTTCTCTCCCATAACTCCTGCTAAGCTGCGTCACGCCGGTGGAGAGACAATAATGGCAAACACCGTAGAGACCGAGAATGCCGTTGTCTCTATTTTCTCTTGCTTTTTCTCTTATGTGGCGTTGTTCTGCGCTGTGGCAGCCCGGCATTTGCCAGGGCACAGCGTTACAGCGTCGTCCGCGGCCATGACGGCCTCCTTGCTCTGACCACGGAGATCCAAGACGAACGAGCGCCGAGTGCGTGGGGCGGGCGCGGGCCCCCCCCGGCCGG